>QNGE01000491.1:161331-254235 GCA_008508345.1 Paragonimus westermani | reverse complement strand
GTTGGAATACGGTCAAGGCCAACACTGGGTGGATGGCGGACAGCACGAGCAGCCGGACGAGCCATCGCGCAACGGAATCGGACAAACGGACGAGGAATGGCAAGCGAAAAACCCTCCGATAGAAGGCACCGGTCACGCACGTAAACCGGTTAGAAGTGCGCACGACGTGTGAACGGAAACCGGGGGGTGCTGCGGGTTGGAATTGCGACTTATAAACGAGAGAGCGCGCGTTGCATGTGACTAGCGGTTTGGACAATAAAGATTGTGCTTTATTGGACGCCTTCTCGCTACAATATGATGAAACCGTGTGGCAACTTTGTTGTTCCGAACTCAGGTTATTTTTGTTCTGACACCAAAAGGGACAACGGAAGTGCGTGGACAATCGTAATACGTCGTCGAAGCATGTTAAATACTGATCTTCATGCAAGAGAAGACATTACCTATGACTTAACCAGATCAGTTGGTCAAAACTGTACATGTTCCAATCACTGCTGGTTGTTTTTCGTCTAAGTTTTGGTTAGCTGAAAGTATCTCAACCCCCATGTGAAGATGCTGTTGAACGGAAGCGTATGTTTGATGGAATACCCCAGACTCTCATGGTGTTTGTTTTCCGGCCTTTGAACTGGACCGCCAGTAGAACTTATGTCAGCACTCTCTATGCGTGGTCGTTTTAAAAAACATAGACATTTTATAGTCCACTTCCGGCCTAATGATATATTTAGATGAACGTGAAAAGAACGGTCTTGAAGCGACTCCATTAGCTAATGTTGAGCCTGTGACGGTTCCTATTAAGTAACAACGTCCTACTAACCAGTAAATACGATAGTTTTGTTCACTGATTCCTATGCACGTCGACCATAAGACTGAAATATAACAAAACGAAACAATTCCACCGAAGAGATATTTGTACTGATCATGGAAAATATATCAGGGAGAGCAAACAAATTTCTTCAGTTGAAGTGTTCTACCTTGGTGCAAGGTATTTCTTTCTTCTCGCTTCCAGGTCAACCAGGAATTCGTAATCCAAATATGTCACATATATGTAACATAGTGCAGAACAATCCAAATGCTATATTTCATCAGCCATGGATCGTTAATGGAGGTGCGAACAAATCACCACTAAGATAGTCTGATCCTATCTTGCCGATCTTTTTCCTACAGAGGTACCTGATATATACAGTCTATCTTACTGGACCAGGGATATGAAGCATTTTAAACCTGACTATCATGGGGAAAAATAATCAGTTAACTACAGGTGTTCTGCGGTGTCTTGTCCCAAACGAATGTTTCTGTGCAAGCAGATTATTAGTGGACACCGAGCTTCACTGAGAATAAAATTTACCAAACTCTTTCACATGCTTTGTTTTCATTAAGTATATCTCCGTTAATATTCGATGTCCACCGTGTCGTTTTACCGAGCTAGCTGAACTACTGAGCAGGACCGTTAACCGGATCATTTGCTTCACCGGTGTGCGACAAGCTGATAAGAATCATCCGACCCACTAGGGTGAAAATATTGTCGCATGACCCGTCACGTTCTAACTAGGCAAAGACACTCTCATTCATATGTGTCAATTGCAAGCATGCGAGAGGTTTCCAGGATAACTGATAGGGTTGGTCACTTGCATTGCTTACGCTTGTACTTGGAAGCCTGTGTGCAAAGTTTTGCTTGCCACCCAAAAGTGTTACTGTTCGCACCTGAGATATGTAACCATTCAGAACATGCCAGAATGTTCATGTCACCATGCATCATTATTGACGTAAACTGATATTGCGCTGTGAAGTTCTCGCTTTGCGGAAGTCTCATGCTGAAAAAGTTAAAGAGTACCTTTTGTTGCCTGTAGTGTGGCATGAATACGTAACATAATTGTTTGTAGTTTTAAATAAACAATTTCATTTCATTCAGGGTCTCTGGTAGGGGTATTTAGGAAGGTACTGACAAGCCTACCACAGACAAACAGTTTGAAAGACTGTTCTCACTCTCATCATCTGAATGATTCCTTACCCGCCTGTCAGAACAATGTCTGAGTGCAGCTTTTAAGTCAGCGATGTGCACGATTACTGTCGAACTTGAGAATGAAGTCGGCTGTCACTGACATGATGTGTATAATAGTTTCGAGTTCACTGACAACACGTCAGTGAATGCTAAATGCAGATTTGTCTTTGCTTTGAGGGGTAAGGATGACATATCAGAACAACAATGGAGAACTCATTGGAAGCTCTGCATCACGCTTTCGAGTCAGCAGCACGTAATTGCCTAAGGTCTTCAGAGGGGAAATTTTGTAGTAACGCGACAGGAAAGCAGTGCGCATGGTCTGTGAAAAGCACATTTTCATTACATTGTACCTATCAGGATAAAATAATCGGTTGCACTACTCTTTTTCATCAGCCCAATGAAAACAATGGACTGCTTTGTTTCACGGAAGGCCAAGTGAAATCGCCGGTACTCTGGATCACTTCTGACTTTCAGAAAGCAGTCAGAAACCATTTAGATTCTGTTGATGTTTCATATTAGTCATGTCTTCTCAGGGAATGCCGGTAAAAATAACTTTTCCAGCTTAGGCCATTCGGATGCCTACCGTAAGCACAGTACATACTGGGAGTTTCGAGGTGTAAATCATACTTGAAACCCGTTTTACATTTACGAGCTGTCAAAATTCCTAAAAATACTATCTGGACACAAGACTGAACTCCGTATATGGTTGTTAATTACATCTTTTTTCTGCAGGTGCGCTGGCTGTTTTTTATCCTCAATGTCATCATCAGTTTGAAAGCTGTGGTGATGTCTGTTAATTTTGGTTTTGGTTTACTGGTGTGCTGGTGACATTTCCTTCATGGGTCAATTCCTTATTAGGTTCGATTCCTACTTTCTGCGTTAGTGTTCCCCATAAAGAGATCGCCGTTTTTGGGAAATTCAAGAATTACACGCAGAAGAAACGACGGTATGTTCTTGAAAATTAACACGGACGAAGTGCTTCCCAATCTGTTAGTAATCAGTAAGTGTAAGCAATACCACTGACAAAGATTTAGTAACGTTGGAAACTACGGTAAAACATGGTTTCAATTAAAAACGATTCTGGTAATAGAATGAGAAAGAAGTTGTCTAAACTGAAAGTGTGAACAAAAGATACGTCTCATTTTCGATTTAAATTTAACAGGAATTTCACGATCATAAACTTTCGAAGTGTTCTTGGGAAGGCAATAAGAAAATTTTCTTATCCTGTGAGCCAGTGCACTGTCAACGTGTGGCAAAATGTAAGCTATTCTCCCCCTGTTGTGTACACTGAAAAAGGATGACAGACAAGAACACGGCTGAGTAATTTGCACCATCACTCAAAATGACTGATTTAGTGTCAGCTCTCTGGGCTGTTCCACCAAGAAATAATCTATTCAAAGCCTTGTATTTGAAGACTTCGTACAGAACGGATAACCGATGGAACAAGCTTCCAAGTTCCTGGCAAAGTACTGTCTACATTTGAACATCGAACTCATTATTGTTTCTACGTTTTAATTACAACCGGAAGAAGTGGCTGTCTTTCAGTCATTGATTATTTTAAAACTGCTTTAGAACTAGGCTTTCTCTTGATAATAATATAAGTAGGAATACTCGGTTGTAGATAAAGGATGTGGTCAGCACATCATTTATATAATTTCCTGATCTCTCAAGTCAAACCAGGAGCAGAACTTAGGAATAACAGTTTTCAAGTCTTAGTACGGCAAATTTGGAGGAAGCAGACCCGCGTTTTATTGTCATTTTTAATTGGCTTTCGTTAATTTTTTACTAGAATTACGGATGAACTTATATGCTAGAACAACTAGGGTGTTCAAAGAGGTCAACAGTTACAAATTTCGGTGATATATGTCAGTGCCTTTTGCAAGCCCGGTCGGACAGCGTTTTGGCTCATCAAAAGTTACAAATACTGGCTGAAAGAAAAAATTGGAAACGGGGTAAAACGGGGTAAAGTTGGAGGTTATTTTGAACATCGGTGCGCTAGTGCTGTGTACAGATGAGTTTACAACTCTTTAAGTTAGCACGCAAGAGATTCCCAGAGAGCGAACATTTGCCTACTTTGCTCAACCACGTGGGCAGGCTGCTCAGATTCTGTGACGGCATCATTCTCTGCCTACTTCTTACCTTCGTCCAACTAATTTCTGGTTCATTAATGTCAGGAGCGCTATACGCCCAAATGGCATGCAGAGCACCTGCGCCAACGACCGAACACAGTGCACTCTTACCATTGATCCATTGACCTTAGCAGTACGAGTCAACAAGCAATCACAGCACTGACAGGACAAGTCTACTCGATGTGAACTAACTGGTGAGTCGCTGACTTCGGGAGGTTTTATCTGTCCACCTGTGAACTAGTTGGCTAGGGGGCATTCAAACACAAGTCGATATTTAGAAGTTCCAGTTTTTCGGTCAGGCCCATTTGCGAAAACCATGAGGTCCAGCCGAGCTTAAATCAATGGCAAGCGTTCCACTAGGTGAGACATAAAACCATGCTAGGAGCACAGAACTTGTCCGTTTGGACTCAGTCATCCATCCAACGCTCTTTGTCAAGTGGAATCTACCAAATGATCCAACGGGTTGGCTGTCTTTACAGAATTTCTTTCAAACAGTAAATGCTGCATTTCACCACAGCCACTTCTGTTATTCGTGGCCAGAGGAAGCTTGCTGCGCTTAAGCCTGCTGGTTTTGTCGCTTGTTCGAATCCGGCAGAAGCTGAGATTTTTCGAAGATGAGTTCCAGTTAGATTATGGAATTTACCACAATACTCAGGTTGTTTTTAGAATGTGTGCCTTATCACAAACACGCTGTGACTGTATCTACGTGGAGCGACAGGTAGTGCAATATGCGTGGAAATTTGGATGGAAGGCACACTGCATCGATAGGCACCTCCTGGAACTTCCACGTTGACCATTGCTTAAATTACAACTCGTAGACGTAACCACTGTCCAGATGCCTTCCTTCTTACCTGCTATTGTATTCCGAGGCTAGTTATTTCTCTGCTGGTTGCATGGAACCTAACTGTTGCAACTGCTTATCAGAGAGGCTGCAGTCATGTCTGATTATAAATGGGCCGTAGCACACTGGTAAAACTCTTGTACCGGATCATTCAACCAGCCTTCGTTTTGTGCTTTGTCCGACCGGCACCTCAGTTCGTTTTCACATACCCTCTGATACCTACCACGTCTTAGCCACAAGGTGCAGTAGCGCAAATGACGTGCTGCCCAAATCCTGAACAATCGGATGACGGAGTGTGACAGTGAACTTATCAGAGTTGCGTCAGTGCGACAAGCTTACGTCACAGATAATATAGCAGATGGCGAAATTATATCTTTCTTAACGATAGCGATCCAAATGTATTTACAATCAGCCCGTTTTGCTGAACTTGATACTGTATGTGGAAGTAAAAACCGCCCATCCGGATGGAGGAGGAAGAACCATAAGGCTGACTCAAGCCTGGTAAGACGCAGGTATTAAATGCCACAACGAAACTTGAGAAGAGCCAGACATTCAAAGAAACTCGGTAGATAACGGAAATTTTTTTATTCGTAACCACGAAGATACTGTAGATTCAGTGACAGATTGCATCAAAGCAAGCAATAAACATACGCTATCAAACGACCTTGGCAATTTGATTAACGCGCAACATGAGAAGAACTGAAGTGGAAAGATTTCGCTACCAGTAATTACGGACTTACGATATCGTTTGTTCGTAAGGGCAAAAGAAACGACCAATAAAGAACCAACGATCGATAGTTATGTTACAAAAATGAAATGTAGTAATAGAATAGATGCGCAGAATATGATCATAATGTTTCATACAGCTTAAACGGCTGCCAAAATAATGGTCTATCTAATCATGTTCATTTCGAGGGGTTGTTGCTGCACGGTGTTCACAGTGACTGGACCGTCATTTGGAAAGTGTGGTCTCACGACGGTGTCATAGCGAACTACAGAATATGGATTCCCTAGACTTACTGATCAGTTACGTTAAAATAATGAATCGCTGTTTCAAAGGAAGTTTCCACTTCCAACAAATTTGTGATTGCAACTGAAGTTTTACTGAAGTTTAATGATCTGCAAAAATAAACGTCGCTCAAAAGTGATCACAACTGTCGCACTCTCATAGACTGTTCAACCAACCCTTTTTGACAAAAACAGTATACAAGAGTTTCGACCTCGTTAGAGCTCGTCAGTGGTGACCCAAAGTGGAACATCGGGCACGTTTACATGCGGCAACCGTGTTGTCCAACATATCATTGAACACACATTAGACCCGGCTGAATTATCACATGCAAACGCTCAGCCACATTCGCTTGCAAACAACACAGATTCAACGGTCATCTGATGAGGAGACACAGAGACTGTCGTGTTGATCTAATGGAATGTGCTAACTGCGACCACTCATAAGTGATGTCTAATTTGTATTAACCAAAACAGGCTACTACTCACCAATGATTTATATGATATTTCGCAATACGATAAGTAGTCAAGAATTTTTCTAGCAGAAACGCTGGGAAGGCATTCTGAAACATTGCAAATTCGTTAAATATCTGTTCATCTTCTCAACGAGGTGGTCAGTATACGACTTTTCGAAGTCACAAGCCGCCGTTCCATTTGCCCCGTCTGCTTTACTACCGGTTTCTATGTCACATCCCGGTTCAGATGTAATCCTTCGCTTGGTCAGCGCCCGTGTATCGCTGACTACCAGTTGTCAGTTACGTGTCCTTGTATGTTCGACCTCAAACTAGTGGTCCACAACATACAGCAGTATATGCCTGCAACAGTCACGTTGTACATTTTTTTCTAATGTCGTTGGCTCATGATTTCACGTTAACAAGGAACGTATATTCCGGTTCACAGACGCAGTGAGAAAGCTACTCCGTCATCTTGACTCCAATGTCTTCCAATGTTCACCGAACTAGTGACAAGCGTCCTTTCATTTTGACTTGCAACCGCTCAGCTTTTCATCGATAGGTTGCCTATGCACCAATTTGTGCCAATCAATGCAAATGATGTCCCTGTACCGCCAGCACATCGATATCGTCCATAACTGGGCCACAGGTCCTAATGTCTATTCGTTGAACACGTGATCACACGGCTAACAGAACACCGACTGGTTGGCCAATCACATGCGGCTTGCAGTTAGATTTCAGCCCAGTGTCGATAAGACGAGACGTCGATGGGGGGTGGATGGCCTAAGCCGGACTTGCCACGCGCCTTGTTCGTGGACGTGCGTGAAACGATGTGTGAAACAATCGCACACGAACATAAGGAAGACGCTGCTTCGTCTGCTTGGGCCAACATACGTTTACACACATGCACATCACAACAGATACCGAGAGTGTGTTGCTGTCGATGACACAGTGTCGTTGTTCATCCACCAATCTGCTCTCACCGACCCGCTAGACAGCAAACCGATGGTCTGCCTGAATGATGCACACCTGTGCCTCCTCGCGTGCGTCGCGCTAGTGACGCTGCATTATGGACGTGAATGAGGGCGTAGGTGGTACGTTGTGTCTATTGACCCAAATCTTCAGATAAAAACCCGGGCCCAAATGTTGACGCTGCTCAAACCGGAAGTGTACATTCATTCAGGACCGTGATTGGCCTCAGGTAGGTTTCGTTCACTCTCAATCTTGTCCACAATATACATCATGCTGGGAGATCGTTGAGTAAATGTACCTGACCAGCTTGGTTCACTTGGTCATTTGCGTCGCTCATACACACACTGTTCCCGTTCAGTGATGATCCCAAGTGGTTGTGAGTCCCTTTCTTGTCCATGGCACAGCTGCGGTCGCACGCGAGCCAATCGCTGTGCGTCTCCATCTCCACATCAGACCCATGACTAGAAAGTGCACTCACTTCCATCCCAGCATAAGTCGTCCGGTCGTTACCAGTCACTCATATTACACTGATGCGATAAAACGGGCAATCTTCACCCAGTCAGTTTGAAGTAAGCTTGTTTCATTTATGTACGCATAACGTTTACCATTGACATTTCCATGTAGCCCTTTTCATCCTGCCGAAAAGCAGAATCGCATAATGACTAGGAGGTTATATGTTTAGCGTGCTCTCTTCTTAATCCCAGGTTGATACTCACACTCGTTACTTTAATTTGGTATGAACTATTAGGCTGGGTGCGGCTTCTGTCGATGGTTGAATCCAGCTACATGGTAATGACAGTACAGTTAGAAATCAAGTGGATTAGTAAGTCAGGCATCCTTTTGTACATTCATTTTACGGAACAGCCTACAGTTACCGTTCATGCCATGTCTATCCTAGACTATCAACCTCGTTTCTTTGTTGATAACTATGTAAGCATCCTCATTTTGGAACGCTGATAACCTAACACAAATTTTCAGTTAACGCTTGTGTCCAGATTCAAATGGCGACAGCTAACGTTGCTTGTTTTCACTTGTTTGTTGTAATATCTGTAAGCCCCAGATGGTCTCTCCTCTCTAGTTGCGCTAGGCAGACGCGTTAAGAGGGCTGTATGTAGAGTTGTGTAGCTTCACGGTGTTCCACCCACACATGATCTTGCATATAATATGACAAATAAGCCCAAGTGGTGCAAAGTTAGGAAGCCAGCCTGAGGAAATAACCGGTTTATCAGCGCGATTTTAGTCCTACGTAAATTGTAGTGCTTCTGTCATCGTTCGAACGCTGATTACCCAGTTCCAAACTAACTCAACGCTTAGTATAGTGTCCGCAGTTCTGTGTGATAACTAACGATGCAATTAAAAGAATGTTCCAAATTAAACTGCTTCCATTAATCTGTTTTGTTTGAGGATTAGGCAATCAAAATGCTCTTGAAGGTAAGGTAGACTAGAATCGAACCAGATTTTTCATCCATCTTACCGTACACACTTAATAGTCACCTGGTATCGATTGAGAAACACGCCATGTTCAGCACCGCTAACGTGGGTGAAGAAAACGCAAATCACACCGGTTGAATCACTCGCAACGTATGCCGTAAGAACGTCTGCAAATTGCTCATCAGTATAGGTGATCACCTGTGAGAGGAAACAAGGCGGCAAAAACTTCGCGTATTTCCTAATAATACGCTCTTGAACAGCGCGCTGAGCAAACTTGATTGACGGCACCTGTAAGGTCGAGTACCTCACGAAGAATTACGCTACTGGTTAGCAAATTTGTGGGCTATTGCAGTGTGTTGCAGGTAGTGGCGATCAGACATATGAAAAACTGTTTAAAATTGCGTAGTAATTTCCAAGGTGTTCTTCTCTTACTAATTCACCTCATCTATTTTTGCATCAGTCAACAACAAGCCGCAAAATGCTGTTTGAATCAAAGATGGTCTGGAGAGTAGTATCCAAGGCTGCTGATAAAATCGGAGAATCCGCGCGCCTAACTGTCGATTGCAGACAGCTGCATTTAAAATACGGTTGAAAGAAACTAAGTTGTTCCAAGCTGACACGTGATTCATTGTCTGAATCCCAGTTGTCTCGATCATTCCTGCCTGGATTTGAGCAGCCTGGTTACAGTCAGTTGTTGACATGCAAACGAGGGTAGTGTGCTGCGGCAAACACCGCGTAAAACGCAATACAAGAGATCCGGATGAGGAAAATTATGCAGTAGTCGTTCATGGAGCACTTCATAAAGACCGCGAGAAAACAATATCGATTTTCAAAAGTCAGTTATCTAGGTTGTGTTTGGGGAAGCGGATGAAACAGAAATTTCCTAGTTAACAGGAAGTCGAAGGCGATTTGCTGCCTTGTTCATTCCATACCATAAATAAATGGACCTCAGTGTGGTGAGTTAGGCTCTGGGCAAAACAGTTTCATTCAAGTTACACTCAACTGGGCCCCTTATTTTTGAAATCGATCGGCAATCGATTCTTCTACTCATGTAGAGTTGTCGAGCTTTGTAATCGTTCTTGAAACTGCCTCTAAAATTTGCATAGACTTTCACGTAGAATCAAACCCACAGAAGCTTTGTACAGACTATGTTGGTTGAGAATTGCGTGATTTTGGGTTTCGTGCATAAATAAGCCAGCCATCTTGCCTAGCGTTGGGAGGCGTGAAACTGACCTGAGAAGAGGTGATCGTGCAAACTACCTGGCAAACAAAAGATTATAATATAAAAATTGCTACTTTTCAATTGATCACACCCGTTTTTTTAATCGGGTTTGCTCAGAATGAAACATCGCAATTTCATGCCCAGTTATGTATGTAGTTACCGCCAGCAGCACAACAAACGTTGTCGGAAATGAAACGAAATGAAGAGCGGGTTTAATAGTTGATTCGTTGAAAAAGATTCAGTCAAAGATTGAGTGAAAAAATTAACCCATTTAGAAAGCACGCCGGCTGATAACATGAGTGCTGTTGTCTTCGGCTTCTCGTCCGCAATGATACCAACCAGAAGTGCAATTTTTCTTTCGACCTCAGTTAGAAACGCTCTGCCGAACAAGGTCTTCCTGCCTCAAACCCAGCTCATACACTGGTCACCAGACTGTTGCTTCGATCCTAAAGTGGCACATTTAAACAGGGTTTGATGAGACAAACGGCGAGGTCAGTCCGAGTCGCCGGATTACGACCAACGGTGGATGGAGACTATCTGTTCCGAAGACACCCAAGCGATCCTCTTCACGGTTTTAGTAGTGCACTTATCATATACC
Source organism: Paragonimus westermani (assembly GCA_008508345.1). Taxonomy (NCBI): domain Eukaryota; kingdom Metazoa; phylum Platyhelminthes; class Trematoda; order Plagiorchiida; family Troglotrematidae; genus Paragonimus; species Paragonimus westermani. The sequence continues at coordinate 243,589 of QNGE01000491.1, read as the reverse complement.
ACCATGGCTCGCAAATCGATTTTGTTTTTTCGCAGTTTCTATGACGTAATCCCTGAACGACTACTGCATAACGTTCCTCATCCGGATCTCTTGTATTGCGTTTTACGCGGTGTTTGCCGCAGCACACTACCCTCGTTTGCATGTCAACAACTGACTGTAACCAGGCTGCTCAAATCCAGGCAGGAATGATCGAGACAACTGGGATTCAGACAATGAATCACGTGTTGGAATTGTTAACTCCACAATATTTTTGCCTTTCACTGGATCCTCTTATTGCTGGCTTTTGTTTCGTAATTCACAACAATTACCCTAGTTGAATTAAGACAAACAATGTATTCATGTGTTTCTCTGACGCGAGCGAAAATATGTTGCGTCTAATTGTTCACTTTTACAGCTTTCTTTTTGTTCGCTACAGATGTGCCAGTTGTTTCCGCAATGAAATGTTATCGATTTTTTTAATTTTCAGCTCTTGTGATATCCGTCCCCACTTTCACTGGAAACATCTTTGAAAAAGAAACTTAACATACTTTTGTCCGGTTTTTAACTTCCTAACTCAACTCCTTTCCATGCTAACGAACAATTCAATCGAATTAGGTGACTGGTTTATCTCGTAACTATCAGCAATCAACGCGCACATATGGTTTAGTGTTTTGTTTTACCTTCTAAAATTATCCACTAATCAACTTTTTTGGTGGTTACTTTTGGAGAATTGTCCCGGCTATTTGCCAACGCAACTGAGCCACAATTCGACAGTTTAATAGTTTTTAACGAGAAGTCACTGTTATGTTCTGTCCAAGTTTTCGATTAGTTTGAAAGTTTGAAAGAAATTTTATTGTCTTCGCGTTAGTTGCGTCAACCGTCGTTTCCACCTAAATGGACTTGCATTAAATTTAATCACTGTGAAGCTTGTGAATTTTCCGCCGTTAATACGCTGCTTGCATCCAATCATCTTTCAAGTGACCTGCTTCAGAAGAGAATTATCTGTAGGACATATTAGGTTCGGCTTGGTGCAGATCGGCGACAGAAGTTGCATGATAAGGTTGTGCAGGTGCTCCAGTAGCCGAGCTGCCAAGCCACGCCAGGAGTTCAGAAAGTTGCACTCATTTTTCTAAGTAATGTGCATATTTTTTTAATTTTTCTCTTGTCCCTTGGCCAGGGCTTACTTCCATGGTCTTTAGGGGATTTGTCGGTTAGTAGAGTGTTCAGTCTTCTTCAGCTACTCTGCTTGTTAACTGAGACTAAAGTTAGCTAGATAGCCGTCGCTTTTATTGGTAGCCAGTGCCAGATGCTTGCAACTCTCTAAACCACCTCAGCAATGTCCATTGTGTTGAGAAACATTTTTACCTGTCAGCCTAAAGATGATTCGTGATTCGGTATTCTTCTTGAGGGCATCGTCCATGCTCGTCGGATCTCGCCTGCATCCAAAACCATTAGATTTCAACCGTTCTGAACTTTGTGAACTACCACACACGTTTTGAAGCAGATCGGTGCATAAAATAGACAGTTTCGGTGGTCGCACCAGCTATCCATCCTGTCCACTGAGGCTCATTTTGAGCGATCACCACTAGACAAACTTTCGAATCACCCTACCTCTGGTAGATTCCTATTCACGCCAAGATAGCTCCACTGTTCACATTTGACCTTTTTAAAGCGTTGTCATAGTACAATCGTTCAAATTTCTACACACATAGTGCTTGAGTTACTTAATCTTCAGCAACGTAGACAAACATGCGTTGACTCAGTATATTTGTAAGGGCGCGAACAAGATAGAGTAACAAACGTTAGCTAATTTTAGTGTTTTGTGGTTTAGTCAGGCGGGATAATTATCCTATCTACACAGACAAAAAAAGAAAACTGATGAACTGACCGGGCCTCTGTTACAGACGAACTGAGCAACCCTGCACAGAACCTGCCCATTTGCCTGTGCCTTCTAATTTTCACTCTGTTTCTCATCACTGAGCTTCGTGAAACATTATCAGATGGGTTCTCACAATAACCCCATGGAAAAGGCAGTGGAATACGTACCTAAACGTTCGCGAAGTTTGACTAATACGTGCACCTATGGAACTTTCTGCGCATGCGTGTGAAAAAGGACATTATTTGAGATCAGATTTTACCTATGCCTTCTTGTACATTTGGCTCACATTGTGAGGTTTAGCAGAAATGACCAGAATGCACGGCTAAACTCAAAAGTGCATAGAACTCGGGTTGAAGTTCTGAATCTGAAGAGTTGTTTGGGAAAATGTGCGAATGAGGATATGTTGAAGAAAATCCTTCACGTTTCAGTTATTCATATAAGATTGGTACAAGAGAGGTTTCTCGATGAATGATACACGTGTTCGAGCATGGAGGTCCAATTCACCCTGTCCCAATCAGTTTGTCTGCTTCAACATCCAGCGGGAATCTGCTGTTCCGAAATACTATAATTGAAAACAGGCTAAAGTATCTACCCTGGGTACTATATCAAATACCAATGACCAAACAACTTTTTATTTAAATGGGCATCTAATAACGTGTTTTCAAACGACCCCTAGAGAAACAATTAACGACTTCAGATGGCAGATCATACCATTGAGTGACAACCCTACAAGGGAAGAATTGCTGTCTTAGGAAGTCCGAGGGCGTAGCCTGTACACTTTCTTATAATGATCTCGTCGGCCGTTAACAGCCTTCAAGTTGAAAAGCCGCCCGATAGGCTTTATAACAAAAGATTTGTGTGGAATTTATGCTAACGTGGAGTCTTCAAAATTCGGGTGGGCAGATATCGAGAAGTCCGAGTCGTGACTCATAAGTAACATTAGTAGTCATAGTAACATCGGTAACAAGCCAGTGACATACTTGACAACCATCCGCCGGTCATACTCAACAACCACTACGTCGTTCTTCAAACCGGCGTACACGATGTGACTAGCGCACTCAGGCAGTGGTCTTACTGAAATTATTCAAAATGCTTTTTGTCAAGGTGGGGAAAAGTTCCTCTCCTCTTTCCAACACTAGCAAGCCTTTCTCCGGTGGCCCTGTCGTGATACGCAAAAGATAGATTAGACGAAGTTCATATATGCAGATCTGTTTTCCGATCGATTCTCTTGATGCCTACTGTGCTGAGTGCACCGTAAAGAACGATGGCATTTCCAAAATATCCACGGAGTGACAGAGGTGCACAGTTACCATCATTTAAAGGGTGGCTTCTATCGTCTGATCGAAGATTGTTAGAGCCAAGATCTACCTGTGATACATTGATATTACCAGCATTCCAGAGTTTCGGGTACGGTTTGAGTTGATGCCATTCATCTCCTCGATGAAATTAAATAACAGAACGGGAAAATGCATATGTGTCTTGTCTTCTGGAGTGACACCTCGTACCTTCTGACCACACATGGAAGTGTAATTAATTTTAGTGTCCGGTTTTTGATCCATTGATTCATGACAACGGCCCTATGAAATTTGTTTTATGTCTATGGGGGGGGGGTAGAACGTAAGAATGTGGTACCTCAGGTAGTAATGAGATTTCCCCTTTGTTCCCTCAAAATATTCGACTTCGGTACATGACGTACTTAGTAAATGCGTAACACAACCATGTAGCACTTCCGAGGAACCGTCACTTTTGATGCACTGATTGGAGCATGCATAATGTGATTCAAGAATTAAATTTCGGATCACGCAAATCATTTAGGCAAGGGCCCTGTACATCAGCGTTGCGAATCATTGTGTTATTATGCAAGTTGGATATCACCCATAATTGACCACAGTTGTGGCATTTTCACAGGGTTTTGTTCAACCCCTTTCGAAGAGGTTCACAAGACTGGAGTTCTTCTGTCTTTAGGGCTCCTCAATGGTGTACATTCATGTCACAGCCATGATTAGAAATTCCGCCACGCTTTCTTTAGGCGAATGTGGTACCACCTGGGCATTACTTACGAGTGATTATGGCTATGTTGTCCAATGGTAATTCACCCGTGATTAATATGAAGTGTTGTGTTATTACCACTGATAACATGAAGTGGTTTGCTTTTTTTTCGTCGCCTTATTCCAGAGTTTCATTGACAACAAGTGATGTAAGATCAAGAGGACTTCTCAGTTTCAACGTGTTCTCAGTGGCTCCTACTTCGCGTGAAACGAACAATTTCGTAGGGTTCACACTAGTTGCCTAGTAAAGACCCAAGTGTAAAGAACCCTGTTCTTATTGGTTCCGCTGGCAACGGAAAGGTATGTGCGGCGAAAGTCACTGGCCACGTTGAATAATGTGGACCAATTAATGTAGCCAATAACACTATAGATTTGGAGGCCGTGCACTTCGCTCGTTAATGTTAAACATTACGATAGTTCCTGGGAAAATATGGTCTGTTTATAGGCGGTTAGGAATTTAGGTAGATAGGGGTGGTGGTCAGACCATCTTGATCCACGCAGCTAATGGAGGGTTCTACCAGCAGAAGATGCAGACACTGGCTATCATCCGCCGAGGAAACCTGTGTATATCTACCACAGATAGGCAAACGTTCGTCACAGACTTACGTGACCCTAACAGTTCACGGTGATCTCAATAAACATTCACTTTGAAACCACTGGAGTAACTGTGGGTTGGTCGAACCTCATACCAAATCAATTCCAATGCCCACGGGTCGGTTAAGCCTTCTGGAGAGATGATCACCACAGCAATGCTACTAATGTGCGTATGGTAATATATATATATATATATATACGTAGGTGGTGGATGGTTTTACAGATCATTATATATGTGCGTGGGCTTTGTTAGCTCTGTCTTTTTCTAAAAGCGTGTGTTGCATTCAAAGGACATCAAAATTCTGCCTGTTTGTGATAGCTCAGTGTACTGATAATAGTAACTATGTCCAACACCGACATGGTGCTTAATCAGGGGGCTTGCTGCCAATCACCCCATACATCCGTAGCATTCGATGTAGCAAGTCACAATGAGGCCAACAGAGACACGAAATCCCAGTCATATGGTTTCCCTTATTTTATGTTGTAGAACTTTTCTCATAGGGTGGCCATCGCCTTAAACCAGTTCACTTGATATCGGGCAAATCATAGTTAACGTACAACCTACGAGACGAACCCTCATCATTTCACACGGTCCCGCATTTCGCAAACGGATACGACCAAAAAAGTAAGGTTCTATAACAATAAAAATAATCTTACCCAAACGGCGGGGTAAGTGTAAGTTAACAAGAATTGTTTATTCCGTTTCGCAGCTAGTTCAGTTTGGTTAATCAAGGAACACCGTAGAAGAGCTTCATACAGTTACAGTTCGGAGAACACCGGATCCATTAGAGAATATTGGGAAACATGATGGCTAAGTTTAGTAAGTGAAGTGTGATCATTGAGAATACACCATAAAGAATTAATTCTTGAGTTTAAATACGAAACAAGTCCCTATTACTCAGCACCACCTATCGTATTGCCCCAGTTCACGAATTATGTAGGAACTGCTTCAGGTTTTCGTGTGACCAGGAAAGAACAGAAGGAACGGGACGTGAGATAAAATCAGCAGATTAACGTTATTATAATTGAATAAATCCACTAGTCTGTACTTTACGATTCGGCTGTCAGCCAGAGAAAGAGCTTCCAAATCCCCTCAAACATCGATGTGTGCCTACCGAGTAGCTCGGTTGGTGTTTGTAATCAAGGCTGCATACAGTCCTAAGGAATAATTGCCCATAAACCGTGAATTCCGCCAGCTTTGTTGAACTTCAGCCGATTGTTTGTTTTAATATTTGGGCTCTCAAAAGAGATGAGAACAACAGCAGACTTTAGTATAAGCCAAAAACGGATTATTCCATATCCCTCTGAAGTTACTTTCGAGTTTCACAACGTTGGTGACTTCCTCTTCGCCAGTGGGTTCAATCTGTTTAATGTACCAATGACTGTTTTGGACCTGGTGACAGTTATGCGACAAATGCGTGAATGTTTGATCATTGTAAATTCAAGTGCCGTTCCTTTCTTTCTACGAAGACTTTGGTGTCAAGACGGGAGCTCTGACAACATGAATGAGGATTGCTTCTCAATTACATTAATTTCACAGGTCGTAGTCCAAGCTGATCGACTTATTGCAATGGTCACGTAGAGGTTCATGAAAGGTAGGTCTGAATCACAAACGGATATCACATCCACTGTTCTGTTTTAATTTCCTGAAGAAGACGGGGATTGTCCTAACAAATAGTTTCCATCGTTCACAATGCAATACACCGTAAAAATCGGACACAGCTGAGGTTTAATACGAGTGTATTTTTCACAGTGGGTCTGTGGAATAATCACCATACACATAGTTGTATGGTGCCTTAATTCTTAGTTATCTATCACTCTGTAATATTGTTAGGCAGTATGCATACATTTTAGTAGACAAAACTGAAGAGAAGTAAGAAACGCGGTCGACTTGGTCTGAATTGAATTTGTTTGCCATGCAACAACAAGTGAATAAGTAAATTTGAGTGCTTGCCAATTCCGCAAACAGACTGAAGTGGTTGTGTCCTGTAGGTGATTTATTATCGGTTAATATCTTGCGTTGTCTGTATTTCTTCCGTTTCTTCAAGCCGGTGAAGTTATCTACAGCCCGACAGGTGTTTGACAGCCATAAGCAGTCCGGTTAACTACTCTGGGTTGTTTGCAGTATACTTATGAGTGTGATTGTTACCACTTGATCCGTAGCGTCAGTTCCAGCTTATGGTTACCGGATCAAAAGTTCACCAAATCTAGGGTTGATTAACCTCAGACACAAAGACTGCTAACTTCCGGACTTCGATTACTCTAAGCTTATTCAGGATTGGCTCAACTAACCACATACTGATTTACACAGAAACTAATACACGACTGATAGTATTAATAGACATTTAACAGAACGTCCGGATTATCCGGTTAAACCTCGAGATCGGTGATACACGAAAGGAACTTGCCAATTGGGTTGGTCATCACTTTAACAACGTGGGAATTGTTCAGCATTACCGCTACAATAAGCCTCTCGTAGTGATTAATTTAGAGAGTTGCAAGCCAAACGCCACAGCTTAATTCTAATCATGCTCCTAGGAATCTGAGCAAAAGTGACTCAGTGAGTAAGAATCATGTTTAGTTCAATCGAAATTATCCACTGTAGTTATGAGGATGACAAATTGACGAGCAGGACTTGTTTTGGATCATCAAGCTAATTACAGCTGTAATCAGCCTGGTGTTCAAACATAGAAAACAATTCCTGTCCGCTACTTTACTGTTCTCGTAAGGAACATGTCTTGTAGCACGTGGTTTACTGGCTCACTCCTCTGCCTAACTGCAGTTTGGAGTTAAAGATCATCATTAAAGTTTACCTTACTTCGGGGTCGTGCTTATGCTGCAATATCTGGTTAACAGTACGTTTATTATAACTGACTAGAGATGACAGATCACAGGAATAAGTTTGACGAATTACTTCCAAACAGTTTCATACTGCTAGCGGCCGCACGCTCAGTTGCTCTAGTTTTCAACTAATAGGTTGTTACTGATGAGTAGTCGGAGATTTGGTTTATTTTCAAGTTGACCATCACTCACATTTGATCGCAGCGTTCGCATTCAGATAGACTTTCCAGCCAGCCTCTTTCGAAAAGAGGCTGGCTGGAAAGTCTATCTGAATGCGAACGCTGCGATCAAATGTGAGTGATGATCAACTTGTTAATAGGTTGTTGTTTGAAACCCGTATTCAGGGTAGCTTCACTTGAGAAGTCTCAAAAGTGAAGATAAATCCCATTGTGGGACCAGGTTCAACTGAATCCCATGAGTTTCTGTAGCACTCATAGCTCTGTATCGTTTTGGTTTCGTTGTCCCTTGGAGGCTCTACGACATTTATCATAAGGACTTTACCGTTGGAAATTTTGTGTCCACTCGTTTGGAAAACGTCTCCATGCTATATTACAAACTACAGACTTCGAGAATCCGTTTATGCACGAACTATCAAATTACTCCATCCAACAGGATAAATGTAGGTTATATTAAAATTGACACATGGAGAGTTGTTATTTGCGGAAGAAGAAAATAATTTCACTCTGTAAAGAGTATATCTTAGTTTGTGAAATAGGTGCATTTAGGTGACCACCGAGTGAGCCTGACCCGTGGGTGTTTCAGTAGGATAAAGGTAGTACTTATTTTGACCAGGAGACAAAATCAAACTACTTCAAAGCAGTGATGACGCGGCAATGGTTGATGAGCAAACGTTTGAGTGGTTTCGTGAGACACGCGCGCAGAATCTAGGTTTTCTTTATTCCGTTTTTGCACAGTTGTCTAGTGATTCTGATTCGTGAAAGAATCACGAAGCAACTAAGGGTATTCTTGTGAACCATATGTGCTCCTACGAGGTGTTTCGTATGCCGTGAGTGGATACGCTAGGTTGTTTCGCAAAAAAAGGTCTAACCGCGTTGACTTCAAACAAGAACGGAAACTGTACAAAGTCTAATCGACTGTCTTCCGGAGTAATGAATATAGTAATGAATCAAATCTTTGTTGTCAGTGAATGGCGTTAGATTTTGAGCTACTTACTTATTCTGAAGTTGCTACTGAGCCAAAACTGGAAGTGCTGCAGATTCCGAGGAAATCGGGATAGGGTTATTATGTAATTCTAACATCAGTCATGGTAATAGGCTTACATAACTGTTGTAAATGTATGCATATATGGCATAAGTCATGATAATGCTGCTCAAAACCAAAGGCAAATCTGGTAAAGCATGTCAGAATGACAGAAAAGTCGATTTGCGAATTGTATTTTTAAGAGAAATGATAATTGAATTCAGCAATCGGAAGGAACAAGGACATAAGCAGTGACACCGTTAGCAAACCGTTCATGACAATTGGCTAGACCCGAACACACAAACAAAACTCTTTATATCGGTTTGTTTTAGACGATAGGTACTATTGGGTAAGCCAGAGGGAACTAGTTAGGCGCCCGTAAATGCGGCCAGTGAACACGCGGTTAAGGTTCCTGGGGCTTGAAGAAGAATATTTGGTCTAACCTTAATCGGGTATGTTTATCTTTGACCGATTAGTAGTTCTCACGTTATAGGGTGATTTCGTGGATGTTACTGCTGTTCTATCCTGAATGCTAGTCAGATCATTAGTTAGGTAACTAGCGCAAAATAGATCATTTTTGAGCTGGTGGATCTGAAAGGATTCCCAGTGTTTTACAGAATTATCAGCATTAACCATTACAGCGGCGTTGACATACTAGGTTATGATGTGCTGGTGACTATGATTGTAATGCACGCACACACACCAGTCGTCGGTGGATTACACCTGGTTTACTTATCCTAGGAAAACGGCTGGGATTGATTCATGGTTGGTAGGCTCTCAAAAAAGACAGACTATCAATGACGGTTAGCATCAATACCAAGCGTAAGCCCAGGTGCTTCATTTGTTGCGTAACTTCGCCCCAGTCATATAACCTGCACTTTCACAAAGTTCATCCAACCTGAAGTCAAGCAAAATTAGGCTGAAGCACAATAATTTAGTCCATTAAGTGGAGAATAAACGGGTAACTTCACGGTCATTTTCGTCGGTACTATACACAGCGACCTTTTTCCATTTTTAGTGTAACCTGCATTATGAGCTTAGAACTGAACGCGGAGACCAACTAGATGCTACAGTTTATCTATTGCTGTTGTGTGATCACTGCTGTTGATAAAAGGGAAACTGCTGAAAGGTTTCGGAAATAAGGATTTAATGTGTGTCAAAATACTATATACCCTTGCCTGGAGAGGGTGAACTATGCAGGTCCTAGTAGTTAACCACCGATGTAATAAGCTGACATTAAATATGGCAAAGTTATTCCACTCAGTGTCTTCCAGAGTGAACAGCATCCTTTATCGGGGTCTATGGGAGGATGTCAATGATAGGTGGAAAAAAATCAAACAGGAAGGATAAGTGGGTTGATACATCGTTTGGGGCGGCACGCCACTGAACGCACCGTTAATACGATTTTAACGTTACTCGGAAGTGATTGAGACGGTTGTATTCCAATGGACTTTGCAGCCAGCCTCATCAAGAAAACACTATTATCTAGTTTTCTCTATTTTTAGAGACGATCAGTGGTGTGGATCTACGTCGTCACCAGGTTTTGTACTCCGACCAAGTACTCACAAGGCAAACTTCTGCGAGGACCGTCAACTGCCGTAAGTTGGTAGTCACAACTGCTGTGTCCTATACTCCTCACCGCGCACAGAAAAACATACCGTATACACAAGGACTATCCACATGTATATACGTGTATACTTGTAGAACCTGAGAGTTGAGATATTGATAGTCTTATAACTTTAAGTGCTTCTACAAAGAATTGATCTTAAGGCAAATCACGTTCACTTATTCAACCGGTTCAACCCGAATCTGCTCGTTTCAAACGAAGTTCATGTGAACAACTGTAGAACGGAAGACAGTGATTGCACAAACTCAACGAATTACTGACTCTAGTCTCAGTCCAACTATTTGCAAACAGTCAGTTCCTTACCAACGAAGAGAGTTGGAGATGAAAATTCAGTGAAAATTGTTCCGTTCCACGATGTTCTACCCAGCTTTTGTTGACCGAGAAGGAACGGTTAAAATGAACAGAAGGACTACAGGTGGCTGTCGTATTTTCACAGTTTCGTGAATTGCAGTGGGTGTAAGAAACTTGGGAAGTTAATACTTTCTTAATTTCGCATCTGCAGGTTTCAAAGTAGACCGTGTGGTCGCCTTTCATAACGTGCCTGAAAAGTGACCATAACCATAAAACCTGTCCGTCACTGTCCTACAATATTTGTGAATAACTGCAATCTACTCAAAAACCATTATGTTTCGTTAGTTTAAAATTGTTTCAACTCTATCCAGCAGGTAGAAGGAAGTTGTCAACAATCTGGAAAAGTATTTGTAATGTGTTGATGTTTTATTTAACCTTAATAACAACGGTAATTAACTAAGTGTTTTACCCTCAAAAATTAGCTGTAAGTTTGTATCGAACTCGAAAACGCATCCGGTAACTTGGCTGTGATAATCTGTTTCGTGGAGTTCATAGCACGCTCCTTCACAATACTCAATTAGACTACTCACTGAACAGTTTAACTTTCTCTCTTTATCATGACTTATCCGTCCTTTTGCAGGTGAAGCTTGTGAAGCAACCATACTGAATTTGTTTGCTCGTCTCTAAGGGAAGCTAGCAGCAGTCGTCCGTATATTCTGGTTTTTATGATACGCAGCTGGAAACCTCGCTTGCTTAAAGCACGTGTCAAACAGTCACAGAACATGAGGGTCGCTGAGCAAGTTGAAACAAGTGCATACGGCATGTTAAACTTGAATGTACGTCTGACAGATTTGGAGCAGGCCAACAAGCAAGTAACCAGGGCGGCTAGAGTTTGTTGCTATGTCAGCCAGCGTCTCTTCCAATGCCAAGCAGAAGCAACGGAACAAGACTAAATGCAACGCAGAAGTAGGACGATGCATTTGGGTGAGGGTGGTAGTGTGGACAGACCTGATGCGGACCAGCTCAGCAACGTGTGCACGCGTGGGAGCACACGCTCAATTAACGCATGACGTTTAATGCTGTGAGTGGACATATAGGTTCCTGTAAACCCCGTATGCATGAGAGGTCAAGTCAGTTTAGTCCTGCCTACTAGACCTTACTGAGATACTCTGACTGTTGCGGACCGACAGAAGCGATGAACGCACAAAGAACACCAGCAACTAAGCAAACACGCACTAATACATACAGACATGCATCACACGTACACTGGCAATTGTTTCTCAGACTATAACTAAGGCCATGCTTATAGGTGACCCAAAGTAAAAACGACTCATCCATTTGTACAGAGCTGGTCAGTTGCAGCGATTCATTTTTGGAGCTTATTGATCTGGTAAGAAACGTTCACAGTTACTGCATGGAGTACCTACGCATAACTCAATTTATAGTTAAAGATTGCCATGCACAAAGATTGACCGAGAATTTCAAAACCGATGCTCTACAGGGTGATGAAATTTAATAGTCTTTTAGTGGGTTGGATAGCTTGAGACATAAATACAGAAGTCTGGGTTTTTGGTCGAATTTGAACCACTAACAGAAATGGCATATCTAAACGCAGCGAATGTTCCTTCAGCCAATTGACGAAAAAGATCAGAACTTTCGGTAGCTCCATCCAGAAACTTTTGGAGAAAATTCAGATATTGATGAAACAGACTGTGTCAGGGAATGCTTTAAACGTTTGTACAGATTCATATCCCGTTCGCTGGACCAATGGAGCTGCCAGCGCATGGCTTACGCATCGGGTTGCTCAACTGTCCTCTTTGGAGTGGGTCAATCTTTTTCACTGATTCAACCGTTTCTCACTGAAAAGAAGTCCTGAACATTTTGGATGCCGATCACAACTGTACGGCTACAGTAGATAATAATTAGTTTACTTTTAATGAAAATGTCTGCAGCAGTTTGTTGCAAGAACTCTGAAATGGTTGACAAGGAAAGTCGTGTGCCGATGAATGTTATTCTTGAGGTACAGTTTGCATTTTAGACGTAAGAGCTTATATCACTCGGTGATCTCTTTTGCAGAATGGGTTTGTTGAGACAGAACGGCTTTCTAACACCCTCGGAAACATCCACATACTCATTCGCGTGATCGTTACTTTAAAGTATATACCTTGAACTATTTAAGCCGGTATACCAGGGCAAAATCCATGTACACGAGCAAAGCAGCCTAACACGGATGATATCCAACTTAAAACGTGAGGATCCAATTAGTTCCTCAATCCACACAACCTAACTGTTTCGTCTACCCATGAATGTGTGCTCACAATTTTGCCGGGCGTGGCTGACAAAAGAGACACTAGTGCTTGGCACAGACAGTAATACCAACCCGACTTCGTACGACGTATGTCCGTTTTAAACTACATTGTTTCCTGCAGTTTTTTGGGACTAAAACCTTGAGGGTGCTTCAGCGAGACAAGCCCGTACTATGTAACAGTTCTACAGGTTGTTGTGCTTGTTAAGTGTTGTATACTATTTTGGCTCACGGTTATATTCCTTCTTGATTTGCGGTTAGTTCCAACTAATGATACTTTGAGTTTAGTTGCATTTCGTGCAATAATAGAATCATTCGGATTTTGGTGACTTTTTAGATTTCACCCGTGTACCCACCGGATTCAAATTCCAGTCACAAAACAAGGCGTGACACGACAAGCGAACCTTCACCTTGTTTAAGCCATTTAAAACTTGTCAATAGAAACGTTTTTCAGGCTTCAGAATGCACTGAATTATCCTCATTTCCAACGGATTGTCTGTGATATCGTACGTTTAAAATTAATATTCAACTGGTTTGTTGCACACCTATTAGTGAACGAAGGATGGTGGAACCATGCTTCTGTTCATCATGAAAGGCACACACGTTAAATCTTGTTACTCAGTTATTTTTTGTTTTCGTCAAAGCCGAAAGCATTTTAGAATGCGCAATACTGAGATAACAACAACAAGAACAACGGAAACAGCCATCAACTGGACCTCATCCAGAATACGAACTGCCAGAGTCAAAGCCCTGTGTACACAGACGAGGCTTGGTTGCATATAATGACCATGGTTGTTGTTGGGAAGTGAATCGTTTGGGGTTCAAACTGTACAACGACATATCGAATGAGTTTTCCATGTCAAAAACGTTGCATTTCGCTCTGGTACATCTAGTCAAAAAATCAGTTTTCTATTTTCGTATGCAAATCCCGTGTATTTACTAAGATAACATGCTTCAACAAATAAGGGTTTATTCCTCTGTGCTTGACGCTTTTCAGTCATCCATTCATCTCAATGGTCGTCAGTTCTGTCATTTAAGAAGGGCGGTACGCGAAATCAGTTTTGGCAACTTCTGACGCAAACCTCTCAACTCAGTAGTCCAGTAGTCCGAAAGACCTCACAGATGGACAACCGAAGGCATTCGTTAAAGTTGGTTGTATAATCCATCTTCGTATGGAATCGTTTGTAGAATACATTCCCCCAAACCTGAACTGACAATTGTTTTTCGGAAGTGTAATGGGATATTTTTTTACCGTCAGTTAAATACCATCCGAATTAGTATATGTTTCGAACAGAAGTAAAACCGTTGACCTCTCCAATGACTCATCATCGGGCTAGGTTGACTTAACATAGATGTCCTTTTAGGTACAAATCCCATTGGACGGTATGTAAGCTGGTACAGCTTATCAAGGTGTGGACCAGGCAGACTCCATCCGATATTGTCACGGTAAAAATGGAAATCGGATCGACAGCTAGTAAGTAATACCCAAGTTCGTTTGAGACAGACATTTAACAGCCGATCAGGTTGGTCACAACACAAGTTCTTGCGCTGTAACATAGGCACAAATGAGAGCTGTGGCGTGTGTTCCGGTCCCTGGTATTCAAGTTTCGCCATTGGAGGCAAGTTAACTGGCGTTTGAAAGCTGATTGAGGCAAGGATATGTGCACCACATACCCATGAGGCGAGTAAAACCAGCACCTGGCGCTCCTTCTCGGGAAGGTCTAGCTGTCTACGCTGTCTGAAGTTGAAAATAGGATAGGTCGTATAAACATTCAAAACTCACTTGTATATCACACACCATGTGTGCCAACACGTTAGGTCAGTGGCTGTTTCATAAAAGCGTGGTGAAGCTGATAGATTTTGCCAGGCTTTCATGGAAAGTGTCCACGGGTACATATCCCTGATGTATTTTGCTGAAAATTTCCTCTCCCACTTTCGAAGTCGATTTTCTCCAGGAAACGGTTTATTGTGTGTAACAAACGTACATAGACTTTCGTGCGATTATCGACCGATCTAACTCAATACACGTGTACCACACTGCCGTTTAATTATATGTGGTTTGGTTGTAGCTTGCAAAATCAGATGCCCAATTGCTCCGGGATGTAGTCTTGTGAAAACCCCTCTTTCGCAGCTGTCTAGGTCTCAAGTTTTAATCAACTATGTTTTGCGGCAAATGATGTACCCACTTCCCTTGCTACTCTGTAATTCTATCACAAACAGACTATGTATTGTTAGTTGATACGAAAGCGCGTACCCACTACTACGTCTTCTGAAGGCTACAACTGTACCTGGAAAAAGTCATCAAAAAGTTTTTGCATGCGCGGGTGATAATATTAACTTTCGGGCGGAGTATTACACAACGTTTCAGAGCCATCACAACTACAATTCGAGGACGGTCAATGTCGCCTGCAATCAACAAGAACAGGTCGAACCAAATTACGTTCCGGGACAGTGATCCAACAAAAGCTCGTGAGCTTGTTAGTTATATATATATATAGGCTAATGCTAAATGACCAACCACCTTTTCAGATAACCAGATTACTAGCATCGCTCCAATAAAGTAATTACTCATCTGACCTTACATGGTTGCCTCTAGTGAGCTAATGAACGACGCAGATTGTTAAGAGCTGTCCTCACGTTTGATTTGATGTGGTTGAGCTCAACATTCCACTATTCATGCACCCTTCCATTCGCTTTAATTTGTCGATTTATACGCCCAAGTTGTCGACACCCTCGCATTCCATGGCGGTTATTTCTTCTAAACTGTTTGACACAGAGCTCGTTATAAATGAACATTTTTATTTGAATTCACCCTGTGCCTTGTATTTGTATTTTTCAAACCCTCATGTGTTCACAGTTATGACATTGTAATTGTTACTGACCGCCAAATTCTGGAATGCGGAGCCGGCTAGTGACCAAGGTGCAGTATTGTTTAACTCAGGCTACCATGTTATAAATGAGTTTGGACGTCCCCGTGTTGTGGGTTTTTCGTTGAGGATCAGGTGTTCATAGTCTGACAGTAAGGGTTCACTTCATTTAACTTTCTATGACACCTAATACCAGGGTTACCACAAACTAACGACAGCGTTAGATGATAGACTATCTAGTCGTAACAACTAACGGTAGTTTTTATTAGCACAGCTCCTACTCATTACATCCAGCTTGGATGGAAAACACACACTTTGGATGAAGCAGCACACTTAATGTATTATGCAGACTATTAATCATCTAGTTGTAGAAAACATTGACCTTGTGTGGCCTAAGGCGTACGATCTGTTTTGATCAACCTTATCTTCAGTTGGTCCACTAGCAAAATGCGCGAACCTTCATTTCAACCCACATTTGTTAGTTGTGATGAAGGCTTTGAATTGCAAACAGTTCAGTGTCATGTGGTGGTACCCTTATGACCAATTTGTATTTACAAACTGACTAACTAACAACTGCGAATGAACGATTTTTGGACGACTACCAATTTGAAACGTTCAAACAAAAGGTTGTCAACTATATTGGTTGATTTCGCGCAGGCATCGCAGATGCACTGGAAGAATTTGATGTACAAGTCTGGTGTGTTGATGAATATGAGTGCAACATGATTGCAGTTGGGTACACGAAATAATGATGAAACTATATGGGCTTCATTCTAAGGGTCACCTGTGTTGTTCTCTCTCTCTCTCGTGGGAAATGTCATGAGTAGGGTGCATACTCAATTAACGTGATTATCTACTATGCGTCATGCCCTTAACAGCTTAGTTTATACATATTGAAACATCACAGCTCTTTTTAATCACCATTAATTTGTTCTCCCTATGAAAAATATATTATAAAAGCCTTCCAAAACCTGATATGGGTAAGTCAACTACTACACAGTAAGGTCACCAGTCAAGCTTTAATCTTCTAACTCCGGGTTAATTAGACTGCGATTAAAATATTTACATACCCATCCTCCACGCAGAACCTAAAGAACGAAACGACGAAACGCTACCTTACCCTCTCATTTGTTGTGTGAAACCTTAGAAAAATTGTTAGCTGTACAAGTTCTCTAGCATGTCCAGTGTAAGTAGACTGCCAACATGCACTCTTCCCCTAGCCAATCACTGCACGGTTTTGGAAAGGGCTGAACAATTGGTTTGAATTGGGAAGAACTCTAAGAACCTGACCTGGATAAAAACGTACCGGAAAAATAAGAACTAACCAAAAGGAATAGTTGTAGTAATGACAATTGTTTAGAAAGTTGTGAGCTGAGATAATGACAAATGGAGAACTAAGTAGGGTGATATTATAACGCTTCTATATCTTAAACTAAACGTCATCCACGATCGATCCTCTCAAAATTAAAAAACAGAGACCCTTCCTCCATTACATTTGATAACCATGTCACCAGCAGCTTATCAGTTGAGTCGAAGTCATAGATTTCACTGGGCCAACTGAGCAATATATATGTATGCAATGCACTAATCGTTGTTCATCTTCCGAAACGATCATGCACTCGGAACGTTTTTCGTACACAATGTTGCGATTAACCTTTTAAACATAAATGCACAGCCATGCTTGTTATGGGGTTATTGGCGTTCCGATTAGTACGTTTTTATCAAAAAACGTGACAATCAGTATGCACACTTCTGCTAGGACAAGGATATCAATTATTGTTGAGCTCTAATAAAACAGAAATTCGAATCTAAATTTTCCTTCCAAAATGTACCAAGCGGAAGACTTATATGAACGCAAAAGCTGCGACCAACTGTGAGTGTCGTTCAAATTGTGGTTCCAGTGTTTCTAGGGAAGTTGGGTGGTTGGTTTTAACGGTGGTTGTTTGTGTATATTTGTCTTTGTGAAATGGATTGTTGTGCGTTGTCAACAAATTGTTGTAGAAAGCAGAAGAAAATTGGGTGTAAAGTGACACCAGTTGAATCGCAATATAACCCTATTATCTCTACACTGATTGCCGTGAATGTACTTTTTCGTTTTCTCATCAGAATATTACGTTCTATCTGAAACTGCACATCTAGGTGCTGCCCCTCAAATTTCTGAGGCGTTGTGCTCTTGTTTGCTTAGAAGACTAGTATTGCAACTGGTCGGGTAAAATGAGCCAAGTTCGTTTAGGACTATAAATTGCGTGATGGGCTTGAAATCCAGATGTCAAACTCCACTTTACCAGATAATCCGGATAGGCGAGACTCCGGGTTTTTCAAACCTGAAAAATTTGCCTTAATTGTCAGGTACACTTGAGAGGCGCTGCTAAACAAGCCGCACAACTGTTAAGGATCGACATTAGTGGGTGATAAATTAGTCAATAAGGGATAACCATGTCGATTTTGTAAGTTGTCATGTGGAATAAAGAGTAACACGTACTGTAGTGCATTCCAAGCAAAATAGTAACTGGTAGATATCAATTAATCATCTGATGTGGGTAAATGAAGTGGATGCAACTAGCAACCGAATGCTTTCTTCTTGGGTTTCTCTACGGTACTCAAAATAGTGGACGGTTCTAAGTGATCTTAGCTGGCCGGATATGTCCGCCGGTTTCAACGAGTGCACATATAGCATCGTAGAGTGAGAGCTCAGCTATGTAATGTTACTTTGGACAGTTTCAACTTCTAATCAGCCAGAATGGCATTTTCTCTATTCACAGCCCTCAATGACTAGTATTTTACGGTATTTTCAAAAGCCATCCTTCAAAATTCTGTGCATAATATGTGGTCTAGTTAGAACACCATAATTATGTATGTCAAATAACCGACTTTTCAACGTTGATGCTTTCTATCTCATTCCGTTCGATTCAAACTGCTGTTTGCAGCCGAATGAGTGGAATTTGCACTCTGGGAACAGCTGTAGCACATTATCACGATTTTTGAGATATTCGGACCGCGGCTGAGAAGGTTACCATCATGTCCTAAAGACCTTCTATCTTTCAGTTTTCTGCAAACAAAACTGGTACCCTGCGCCTGCTTTCTGCAGCAACGACGATTTCTAAAGCTTTATTAGTAATTTGTCGACGGTTCTGTTACTGGGACAAAAACTAACACAGCAGAGGTCACCTTCAGTTTCGAAAACCTTGGTAAGCACTTGAGAAGGAGCCGTGACCCGAAGACCCGTCTGATCAACGATAATAGTTCCCAGTGCCCCAAGTTAAAAGAAACTACCAGCAATCTTTGAGCGTAACGTGTGGTGTCCCAGACTAATTTATGCGTGCCCAGAAGGCATCCTTGGTATCCACTGGCTTGAAGTGATTACGGACCCCAAAACGCTTCGCTGAACGCGTCGACCAAATGGAAACCTTGGTGATATTCTGTCAAAATTAACGGATAGACTAGGGTTGCATAATGGTTAAAGGGTGGGTCACGAATCAGCTACTGTACAGGTAGCTTACACGGAACAGTGAAAAATTTCATCAATAGAAGCTGTGATGTGAGAGCTTTTTAACTGGGTGTTTCGAGTAGATATATACGTATAAGGTCCTGGGAGTACAAAACACTCAGCCAGACTTTGGTTGCTGTCCCAAGTTAGACCAAACTGGATACCGTCAGTTATCCTGTAAGCCGTTCGGGTTGTAACCTGTCCAGGAAGTAGTTAGCTCCGCTTAACTTTGAGATATTCCTTTGATTGATTGATGTGAACCTTGTCAAAGATATTTGTCCACAGAAAATCTGGTCGACCTTAGTGGATCGAGTAAGTTGCCGTAGTGTGTGCCTGAAAATGTGTTTCGCGGACATGCACATATCTTAGTTGATTTCAGCGTTATTGCTATCCTCTGACGTCATCCGGAGGGACATTGTCCATTCCCACACAGAAGTCAACCACGCACTTTAATTTTTCATGCGATGGAACACGCTCTCACTTAAAAGAACAACGAACTCATATGTATCAAAGACAATTAATTGAATTAAAACACGGCGATTTTGCACAAACAATAGAAAGCTTGAAACTGTCCTATTGGACTAACCACAACTAGAGGTAGATAATTCGGTGACTGGAGTTCCCCGTCTTCTGAAATAAAATTACATTTGTGTCAGCTGACCCTTCGTGTAGTGAACAAAGAACGCCAGGACAATGGGAATCTATATAAAATGGTGTACTTGGGCATTTCTAAAGACCACTTTTAGGTGGATCGAAATGGCTGTGGTAGATTTGTGGCTACAGTACACTACAGAACTATAAGCTGCTCCAACTTGTTGCACACAATTTCATTACACTGCATTTGTGCTGAACTGTATACCAATTTCATATCATTTCAAATCTTAATTTGGTAGTATCACACCATGAAACATTCCGAAGGGGACAAAAATGTTTCGCTATAGAATATGTTTGTTAATGAGAGATAAAATAGTTCAGATCGTGAATTCCATCCGACGTGAGTGTGACATACTCTGCAGTCTTACGACATTACGTATGAACCATTAAACAATTACTCAGCCGTAGGTGATACCACGACATCATCAAGGTTATTCATAATATTACTGAGGCAGTATGCGTCTCCTAAATGTGGTACAGCCTTGACTGTGACGCGCAATTCTATTTGGTGTTCACAAAATAAATGCAAAGGGCTGAAAGATCGCACATCAGAGTGACTATTCGTTTCATCTGTTTGTCGCTCGGATTGAAGGATGACAAGTAAACTGCTCGACGTTAGCTTGCCAAGGGGCTGATATGTAAGTGGCAAGCCACATACTAGGACGTTACCAGGCTGTCCAAGTCCAATGCAATCCGGTTAACCGTGATTTGGACTCAAAAACTAGTGGTTGATAGGAAGCTTCTCACTGTTAGCCGAAATGTTGTTTACGTTTAAGGATTCTTTTGACGTAAACAAAAAACAAAACAGTGTCTTACCTCGAGGCGATCGAGCAATCCGAACATTGATCACAAGCGAACGGCGATCAAATCCTGATCGTGACTAACTATGACCATCTTTTCCTAAGCATAGTTGCACTTTAGAGAATGCCACTCATTATGTTAATTCCCACCAAGCCCCAAAAGTTGGTCAAGTACCGTTTGCTTCCAGTTGGTTTCCTCAGGTTCACACCACGTCTACGTTATTTGGGTCAGTGATTCCAGGTGCGCGAATTCCACACTGAGATTCCTGACATTAAATACTCAAGGAAGTTAGTAAAAAACACCTACATGCCGTTTGTTACATGTTCAGGAGATAATTTGGCTGTCTTTGTAATGATGCGGTTAGAGTAACAAACTGTTACTAACTAAGTGCAACACAAGAAATTTTTGGCGTATTACAGATGTTTGCTTTCAGGAACAATGGATGCAGTTCAAGCACAAACAGTCTAGGGTGCTTTCTTGATCCCTTCTGAGATCATTGCTTAACCATAATAGGCATGGAACTTTCTTTGACTTGTTTGTTGAAACAAAAAGAAGCTCTCTCCGGCAGTGCCTCCGTAGTGGCCAGAATGAGTCTATTAATAGCCTAGGTGAATACAAGCTAGGCTGTTGGTGACAAAAATAGTATGAATGCAATAAGATAGCAATAGGAGTTGTAGCAAAGAGTCTGACTCACCGAAGGGGTTCAAGCTGACCACCACAATATTCCAAATTACCCGTATCCGGAAAGCAAAGATATGCCGGAGTTACCATGGACGGCTGAAGGGCGGTCGGAGCTGCGAAAATGTTCGGAGTACAGCGGAGCTAAATGTTGCGTGAGAGATCCGTGTAGTATCGTCAGGCGACTGCGCCACAGATAGAAGAGCAGATTGGCGTGCGTGCACAAAAATTTTCATTCTGTATTGCAAGGTCATTTTAGTCCACTCGAACAACGTGCAAGAAAGACTTAAAAACGTTGCTGCACAGGAGTGAAGCATCGTTAGTGAACATTTGTGAAGGGTAACTGCTCGATTGTCGTCTAATAAGTTGAAAAGAGAAACATGAAAGTTGTCGACGAAAACGAGCTGGTAGGGTAACATGCCTACGGGACCTCATTTTCGGGCGAAGTGGAAACGGATAAGTGAAGGGTGATTCTGTTGTGTGAGTCTGTTCGGTAGACGGACGGGGATGAAATGCTCATATGCCATTACCGTCGATTGCGGTTGAATAGTCGAATGTGTTGGGACTGGAAGCGATGGATGCTTCAGGGTGTTGCGGTTTGGTTGCATGGCTCAGCGGCTGGTAGGGAGGTTCCCGGTGTGCGTCTACGTAGGCTGATTTGTGACGATCAATACTCAGAGTAATCTGCTTTTCGGAGCGTTCGAACGTGAAACCCGTGCCCACTCGTGAGTTCATTTCAAATGGACCATCGTAAGGTGGTCGAAGTAAAAGCCGGACTGAGTCATGACGAACGAAAACAAGTCTGCAAGCTAGCAAGCTCTTGATGATTTGTTGGGGCCAGGATTGCTGCCGGGTTGGAATGGCACATAGTGCTTCCATATGCGTGGTTCGTCAGATCTGTTGCAGCATACTGGTTTTCGCTGAATAAATCACTTGGTAGTCGAAGTGTCGTTCCGTAGACTAATTCAGTTGCGGAACATTGTATATCTACATTCAAGACGGATCTGATGCTCAATGAGGTGCGTGGTAAGCGCTCTGTCCAACTATGTTTAGACTAAGCCATAAGCGATGTTTTTAACTGTCGGTGAAAACGTCCAACAATCCCATTAGAAGCAGGATTGTATGCAGTCGTCCTGATGTGTTCACAACCCAACAGACGGGTAAAGTCACGGAAAAGAGCTAGTTGGAAGTGTGAAACTCGGTCTGTAATGGCGAACAATGGGGAGCTAAAATTGGCAATCCAATGTTCAAGAAACGCTGTAGCGACTCTCTCGGACGCTTAGATTGGGCGTTGAATGCTCACGGAATTTTCACACACGAGAGTGGATTCGGAGAATGGCAAGAGGATAGGGGAACATTGAAAGGATAATATGCAATGGATGTGCAGATGGTTCGAATTCAGACGAAGTCCAATTATCGTGTGACTGGGTCTCTTCTATGTGTGGTATGAACAAAGTGAGGAACTTAAGATACACATAAACCGCCACTGTGCGCTTATAACCAACCTGTCCTACGGAGTTACTCAAAATATTTTCGACGTTTATGTACATGTTATTTATACCGTTAAAACCGAAAATAATAGTTCTAGTGAGGTGTGTTGTGAAAAAAGTCGTGAGTGACCGCTCAGCCCTTCAATATTTGTGAAAAACATTCTTTCTTTTATGGCTGACAAGAATGATCGTGGTAAATACCGATCCCAATCATGAACTATCTTGTAAGTTGCATCCATACAAGGACTCCCACAGTCAGATTTAAGCTATATATTTCTACTTTAGCGTTGTTTCGACATAAATTGTGGCACACAGAAGAAGCGGTTGACCCCTAAAACGGATTTACTAATTCCGGCCTGCTCAAATTTATCTAATCGGCAGATACGACGCTTGTTTCCGGTGTCTGGTTAGTGTTGCATCCATTAGCGGGGAGAAATTAAAATTGATCTACTAGCCACATCGAGTTGAATCCAAAATATCAGTTTATCTGTCTCTGGGCCCTTTCTTAATCAGTGACGAACCCGTATCTCGGTGATAATGTCTACACTTTTGAAGTAGTCTTTTTAAACACCAGCCAACTTAAAGGCAAATTCAGAACGATGGCAGGATAAGGATGGTTTGTCTAGGCTAATGACGAATGAGACAAAGTTGAAGGCAGAAACCTCTTTTGGCGATTTGCTCATTGAATTCAAAATATGCTTTGCCCGGTTTGTAAAGTGAATGCAATCAGCTGCTTAAAACAAAGGAAAATTTTTGGAGACAGATATCCTTAGCGGGGAATTCCAAAACATCGAACGAAAAGCTTTAAAGATAATAATTTTCAACCACGCAATACTGCAGTGCTTTCGCAACAGTGTCCTACTGTTGTATAACAGGCAGTTTCGTTGTGAGTAGTATACTACTCACAAGTAGTGTGTTACCCACAGGCGACATTCAGGAGCAAAAAGACAAGCCCCGAACACGACGGACGAGAACAGACTATCGGAACAGTGTGTACATACTGTGTGAGAACTTTCACCAAGGCGAATGACCACATACTGTCATTCAATGTATGTGAGTGCGTGTCTGTCGTGCAAATGAGTGTACGCGTTTGTGGTTTAGTTTTTGACATGACCTGTACGGAAGTTTGCGCAATGAACCAAATTGATGGACGAGCGTCTTTTGCGGACACAACAACTGGTGCCGTGACGAACATGAGGATGAAGATCCCCTGGCCACAGCCGTTCGAAGATGGAGACGTCCAGACGTTCCTGGAGGACTTGGAGGACGTGGCCGAAGTGGTCGGAGTCAAGACCGACCGTTGGAAGCTGGCTGCCCTGCGGACGTTGGTGAAGGGCAGAGCGAAGGTGGTGCTGGACGCAGCGCGAAGAGGATCAGCGAAGATGGAGTGGGCCGCTGCGAAGGAGACGCTGGTGGCTGCGTTTGATAGCCCGGCCGACCGCCAGGAGGCTATGCGGTGGTTTAAGGCGGCCAGGCTTGGACAAGGAGCGGACCCATCCGTGTTTGCCGCCACTCTGCAAGGTTTTCTGGAGATGGCTCTGCCAGGATTGGATCAAGAATCACAACAACAGTTGTTAACTGAACAGTTTATTGAAGGTCTCCTGATGGCGGTTCGCGACCAAGACCGTATTGCCCATGTCGCCCGGCCGATGGACCTTGACGATCTGGCGAAGGTGACGCGGGAGTTGGCAGTAATGTCCGTGGCCTCACTGGATGCAAACGGCAATACGGACAGGAAGACACTGGAGGTAATGCAGAAGACAATGGAGCAACTCGCAGCGGATGTAGCTGCCCTGAACACAGCAGCGCGGAAGAACGATCAACCAGGAGGCTGCTTCATATTTGGAAAAAAGGACATTGGAAGAAGGATTGCCCAAACCGGCGGCCTCAGAGGTCTAAAAATAAAGTGTTTCGTGATTGTTCTTTTTGTTGGGCGGGTCAACTAGTGATGGGAGCGATTGAGAAGGGGGCCGTACATACAAGGGTTGAAGTTGATGGAGAGGTAGAACAGTGTTTAGTCGATACAGGGGCAGCTATTTCGTTGATTGCTCGTGCCGAAAAGCAAAACCTAGAACCGACATCCATGATGATCAAGACGGTTGGAGGTCATAGTCTACTGGTTGACGGTGTGAAAGAATGTGGGGTACGTATCGGCGGCCATATCGTAAAGCACCGTTTCATTGTGTCCCCAGAAACCAGGCAAACGATACTCGGAGCCGATTTCCTCGCTGCAACAGATGCCGTGATTGACTTGAAGCTCAAGAAGTTGTCAACCAAGTATGGCTCCCTGACGCTCATAGGACAGCGAAAGGATAGCGTCAACCAAGTACGCAAGGTTAAAACCCCCAGTTGCACAGCCCCCCTGCTCCAGTCCACGGTCGAGAAATACGCGGAAGTATTTACGACTGACGATGATCCGTACGGATTTTGCAACTGGATTGCCCATGAAATACCAACAACCGGAACATTTCGACCTCACGGGCCCCGCAGGATACCGGTTCATCTTGAGGAGGAATTGAGGAGACAAATACAGAACATGCTGAGCGAGGATGTTATCGAAGAAGCCAACAGTCCGTACAACTCGCCTGTTCTCCTGGTGAAGAAGTCCAACGGGAAGTACCGCTTTTGTGTGGATTTTAGACGGCTGAATGAGGTAACACAGAATACAGTCGTACCAATACCGTCCGTCGCTGATATTTTTGACAAGCTACAGCAGGCGAAATTGTTCACAGTTTTGGACTTACGCTCCGGATACTGGCAAGTACCAATTAAACCCACAGATCGTGAGAAGACCGCATTCACGGTAGGCGAAAAACAGTATCAGTTCAAGCGCATGCCGTTTGGCCTATCCGGGGCACCGTTCACATTTCGGCGCCTGATGGTTCAGCTGGTGAAACGACTGGATAATGTGGCGGTATACGGAGATGATATCGTAATATACAGCAACATGGAATCGGAACATGCTGCCCATATTGATGCTGTCTTGAATCGCATCAAGAACTCAGGACTCCAGATCAAGGCTGATAAGTCACAGATCGGACGATCATCGGTGATGTTACTCGGACACAAGGTGGGTCAAGGTGAAATCAAGCCTCTGCCGGAGAAAATACCGACAATTAGAGAGGCCATGGCTCCGAATTCCAAACGAACACTGTGGCAATTTTTGGGTCGGGTCGTGAAAAATTTTCACTCCATTGCATCGCCATTGTACGAACTCCTTCGAAAAGACAAGAAATTTGAATGGACCGACGATGCCCAGAGGGCGTTCAAGCGAGTGCAACAAGCGATGAACGAGCAACAACTGACGTTGAAACTACCGAATACAAAAGAAACGTTCATGGTAGCAACAGATGCCAGTGACCGTGGCATTTGGGCAGTACTCAGGCAAAAGCAAGGAGTAATTGAGTATGCCAGCAGAGTCCTGACTCCAATTGAGCAGAAGTATTCGACTATTGCAGCGAAAAATGATGGTTCCCACTGAACTGTTTTGCAGCAGTAAATAAAAATGCTGTTGACCAAATAGAAGCAGACAAGGGCAACCATTAAGTAAAATTTCATGTAGTAGACAACCGAACAGACGTCTAGTGGCTTCAGTACTTTGCAGAACCCTGAGACAAATAATTTCCCACCGCTTTTCGGTTGTGGAGATGCCTGGAATTACTTGATGACCAGCTGGGCAAGCTGTCAACGATTTCTTTCCAGAAAGCACTGTTTTGACCAATGTGTGACCGTTTCTCCTTGGGATAGATGCCTTCTGTATTAGCTGCCGAGGTAATGAGGTTTCGAACACGTGACTTCGGACTTCATGGAGAACGGTTGTCAGCGATGGTATGGACACCAAGAATAGTACTTCACTAGTCACCGAATCCAAGAACGTTTTGTTCGTCGTTAATTAAGGCAGTAATCTATCGGTTGTTGAAACGAGATACTGCTATCTCTTTTCTTCTCTTGCTGAAGAAGATTTGGTAAAACCGGAATGGACTTGATATTGGTGGCGGTTACGTCCGGTAGGCATGACATCTTAGGGTTGTCGTTCTCATAGCTCCAAGCGGTGAGAAAAAGCTTTTTGCACATTTGAATTTCGATGTTTCCACGGCTAGAAACAATGGATCAATATGCGGAAATGTTGCTAGAGCACGGCTTTGCATCAAACTGTGAGTATAAGTCAGGGTGATATCTATAATTATCCTAACTGTTTCACAAGAAAATGGAGTAATCGAACTTATGGTCTGCGTAGAACCCATTGTACAAGAGCGCGGTTCTTCTTTGGTGCGCCCTCCAAATTTGTGTGGGTGCCTTGTTTCAGTAACTGTCGATTGCTTAACTTGAACGCTACTTATTCCACAGGCCGTCCGCAGTGGCAATAAAATGTATTCTCCAAGGCTTCCAGTTTAGGTATTGGACCTCAGATACTATAAATAACAAGCACAACTGCTACGAAGCTATCCCGAAATTAGCTAAGATTTTCCTTCTCTATGTTCCTGGATAGCTGCTCTACAAGTGACAAACGTTTCTGAATCCACACTTTCGCATACACTGTTATTGAGCTCTTCAGCTTTTGTTTAAGCAGTTTTGTGTGTTCAAATGTATTGTGAGTTCGTGAATGTGCGGGAGCTACGTTCGCTCATGTCTAGGCGACGCTGGATAAGTAATGCAAACTGCTTTTGACCGCCCACTGGGTGACTGTTATTCACGGCCATGAGTAATAATCAACCTATTGATCTTCCTCTAACTTCTGGTCACAGTGATTAATAGTTCACTACAATATGGTAACCTATAACTCTAATGCGAAAATGGTTTTGTCGGAAGAGTAAGTATGTGATTTACGGTTGTATCGGTGAAACTGTGCTAATGAGCGTTGTTGAGGAAACATTTGTTAGGTTTAAACCCACAGTATAATGGAATTTTTCACTTCCACCAAAAACCACCAACAAAATCCTCGTCATTTGGATATCAATAATCTAAACACTGCACTGACCATGTTCATAAACAAGTGACCTCCATAAATACAGAGCAGAGATTATCGTGACTTTTCCATTATCGTCGAGTGCTTAATGAGGGGAAGAGTAGTATTTACTAGGAGCATTATTTGTTCGTGTTTGATCATCACATTTGTAATATGCACTATGGAAATGTAGCACATGAATATGACGATACACTGGTACATATATGTCGTCGGTCTTTTAAAAATAATGATTTTAAAGAAAGGGGACGGAAACAGTTCGCTGTAAGACGTTTCAAGCTCAGGAATGAAGGTAACCAGTAAGCAACAATGTGTAACTATTCCCAACAACAGCAGGCCTTCTTGAATACGTTATGTCAGATCATGAGCACAGTTAATTTAATTGAAAAAGTGCATGTTCCGCTTTTACCGCCTGCTCAGCAAGTGAATGAACGTAGTGTACTGATTAACAGGCTTGCACGAAATGAAATCATTAGTCAGTCTTCATCAACTATTAACTGTACGGTTTTCCAGAACAGCCACTACTTACGTGTTGATTGGCATGCAGAAATCTAGCCAGATGAAGAGGTACAGAAGGACCAGAGGACCAATTGTAAACACATACCTGAATCTCTGGTAAACTCAGATGATCATAGCTGCGAGAATAATTTCAATAGGTTGGGTTGCAAGATGAGGATTTGTCTTTAATCGCAAAAAGGCGGAGAATAAAGGAAGCAGACAAAACATCTGTAGGAAATTTCTCCGCGATCCAACCGACCTTTAAAAAATTTGACAGAAGGCAATATCCTTACAGAGAACACCCGTCAAGAATTGAAAAAGGCGGTGCATTTTGGATGTGACCATTCACTAAGAAGCCAAGCATTTTATTATGTCTTGGAAAAACGTCTCAGAAGCTTGTCCGTCAACATCTTTATTCTGCTGACATCCCGCTAATTTTTGTTCTCTGACAACGACAATTCCGGAGGATTTTTACGGAGTTATACTGCCAATTTGCATAGTTTGCGAAGAAATTTGAATACTTGCTCAATGCCTGTGATTGTTTCATATAGAAAGTTCTCCCTAAAACTTCTTGTCGGACATTTTTATGGTTTTGATAAACAGATTGGGAATAACACGACGTTACGAGCAAGTTTGTTTTATTCACGATATATTCATTAATTTTGACGTAAAAAGCACAGTTTAAGAAAAAAAACATTTCAATATCCAGACATATGGTACACATAAAACAGACGGAGAAGTTATGTGATAGTAATCACCTTATTAAGCAGTAGCAACTGATTAGTCTATCAACAGTTTCAAGTGGATCCACGTCAAGACATATTCTATATGCGAATACTCAGAACCGACTAACTACGCTTCTATTCATTGCAGCAATCTGAATTTCAGCATCGTGTACTCCATAGTTTTCTTTACCCATGTCACTATTCCATGGAATTCCGAAAGTGTCATTTATGTTGTTAAACTCCTCTTTTTGTATCTCGCTGACAATTTTCTGACATGAATCTATTTCATTTTTTCCATCTGATGAACTAAAATCGCCTCAGTGAAACAATGCGCATGTGCATTTTGAATTTGTGTCAGGTAGCTTGAGCAGTTCGACCGAAAAATTGGGAAATGTATCGAAAATCTGGCCAGATTCACGCTCATCGAGGTAACAGATGCTGTCACACTGTATTTCCAGGTGCGCTGGACTGTCCTAGTGGCACCTATCTGGAAGGCGCTTCCTGATAATATTGCACATTTGGTCAAAATTGCCGATTGATTGAACCCGAAACAAACCGGGATCTCTATAGTGTACCTGGATAGATGTAAAACATTGTTGATTTGGTTGTTGGGGTGCTGTTAATTCAACACTTACTCTACCATGAAGAGATTGAAGATGAATTAGTCCGGAGTGCATTAGCATGAACAACCTGAGCCAACAATGATATCATTAAAGAGCTGCATACATCAAAAATACTCAGTTCTGGCTGCCAGTGTAAATTCCATCTCGTTGTCAGGCATGTATAACCGTGTACGGATCATTCAGCTTGTGCTGATTAATTCTCTGTTCCCTTCTTTGATAGTGTCGTATGATACTTTGATTGTCCTGTGGTCAGTGTAACATTGTTAGCAGTGTTTCTACAGTACAGCATATCGATGTGTGGGTAAACTGACTTTTGGCAGCCATCAATAAGATGACAGAAATAAACCCCGGCAGTCAACTTCGGCGTACCAAAGGGTATGTCGACTGCAGTGACTTCTATCTACGGCAGTTCGAACTGCCACAATAGTAGGTAGCGTGAAAACGACAGAATTGGCGTTTGAATGAGAAGCTTTTGTTTGGATGACTTTTTCAATGGAAATATTGTATATAAAGTCGGCGAGCAACGAACGTGATAAAGAATTATTGCAAAGTACTTTCACAATGCGTACTATACAAGTTTTTGCAGAACGGCTGTTTGAATGACGCGGGGTGGTGAGTATTTCAGGTGTAGCGTAGATCACAGTAATCATATTCTCTGGTAAAACTTAGCTCGATTGAATGATTTACTTCAGATTACACAACAACGGAACACAACAGCCGAACTTAGTGGAGAGAAGTCTAGACAGTGGTATGTTGAGAAGTATGTCGAGTAAACACAAGTCATTAAAACACTGTTGCAACAACGACAACATTTCAAAGCAATAGGATCGGTTAAACAAGACCGAATGTGGTGGGAAAATCTGGACTGTTAAGATTAGCAGTTGCTTACGGCAAAAAGTGGGAAGGGACTTAGAAAGCTCAATTCCTTCCGTTTGACTTTATCGATATTGACATGTAGATCCTTAAACATGAAAAGTGTGTAGCTTGAGAGAACAATTCAAAAGATGAGCAGCTAATACAACGGTGACCTCCGGAATAAAGGATTTCTCAACAGCAATGAGAACTAAATTCACATCAGATGAGTGGCTTTGAAAAAGGCGTTGCATCAAGATATAACGCTGTAGATGAAACACATACATAACCTAAGAGGTGGTATTCTTATAAGTCCATTTTATTTACTGAAACTCAAACATGTGTGAAGTAAAAAGCCGAACGGGTTGCCATATGAATTTCTCCAGAAATTTGAATTCTAACAGTGGTAAGAATGTGCACTACCGACAAGCTCTAACAGGCGCAAAAATATAGCACAGTGTAGTTTCTCAAAAGAGACTGGCTGAACAAGAAATGCAATGATCAATTGTGAATGATTATTTTGTGTTCGCTAATATCCCCACCGTTTATCACTCTTAGTCATTACAATATAAATATTCGTTAATTAAAGATGTACGGTTATAAGTTGTGGTTTCGCTTTCCGATTGTCACACGACTAACGTACTCCTGGAGTGGGATGGGGAACTGTTTACAGAGTTAATGTTCGCTAAAACTTCATCTTGTTCCAGTTTACTGAGTAAAGCACAGAGGAATAAATACACAAACTTTTCGAAGCATTTAATTTTACTACACATGTGTGTAAATGCGGCATTCCAGTCTTTTGACTGTTTCAGAATGCGTGGGTGTCGGGTTGCGTTTACTAATATGATGCTTTATGCATGCCGTTACTCCGAATCTTACTCATCGTGATTTCTCATGCTGTTTGAGATATTGACAATGTGGTAACCAACATCTCAAGGATACAGCTATTGCTGAAAACAAAACTTCATCCGTCTCTAAGTGCATGACTAGGTAACGGCTCATGTGGCTCCGATTCAACAGTGTTTATGCAGTTACGTCCAGTATCGTCCTTGTATGGTCAAGTAGACAAGACAAATGTGCCTTGGACTGAACCTGAGTGTTGAACTTACAATTATTTGATAAACAGGCGGCTAGATTAAGGTGAGTGAGTTGATTATGCAGTACATCTCTATCACCATCCGCATTAGCGCTTCACAAGTTCGTGCAAAAGAGAAGTGGTTACCACATTATGCTTCCCCGCTGTTATGTTGGCTGAAGAAACAAACTTGATGCCCGGCCCATCAAGCCAATATATTGAACACAATGGTGCATATAAAGGTACTATTGTACAGTATGTTGCTATTGAACATTAAAGTCCACTAAAGGAGCACGCCGACAAATAAGTAAAATCAACATATTAGGGGGTGAGGGTTGAGAAGCTGAACATGAAACATTAATGCAGATGAACTTTCGAATAAACAGTAACGTGTTGAGGTCCCAAAAATCCGCTGGATTCAACGCTTACCTCGGGATTGGACAGGATGCTTCGGCGTGCACCCTTGATAACCACAAAATAAGTTAACCCTGCTAAAATGTCTGGACCACACCTACACTCAGGTAATTGCTATGTACCAAGTAATGCACTAACATTAGTGTGCTTGAATAAAGAATTTTTAAACTACACGACAGTTAATGTTATCGGATAGAAGAGTTTCTCAGTCCAACTTTACATGGACTAGGGATAAACAAAGACGTGCAAATATTCCAAACTGAGTCTCAGATAGAGACAGGTAAAAGCTGCTAGGCTAAATGATCTTTTCGGTCGCATAAATGCTGAAGGATAAACACTAAGATGACTGATAGAATGAACATCGCATTTGCCATATTGTGAGGTGAGCAACATAGCAAATGAACGTTGGTAAGTATGTCAGGGGAACAGGGGTTTTTCTAATCGCTGTTTACAAACCTCAGCTGAATTTATAATGACAAAACTGGGTAAGCATTGCTTTAGGATGAAGTAGCCTGAGAAACAAATTTTTTCTATCTGTTACTTAATGCGTGACAAAAATGTAGACAATTAACTTAGCATACCCAGACGGACTCGTAGACTTTCATGGTTATGTTTCATCATAAGTCTGCGAATTTCAGTGTCACAGTTCACAGAAATCTGACCTGAGATGAGCGGCTGGTGATTAACTGTTAATAATCAATACATCCTCACGAGGGCACTGGTTAATGTTTTGCGATTTAACGTTCGTTAACCTACCAGAAGTGCGCAAGCTCAACAGTGTGTGACTCATTCTGTTGGTTTTGCTTGCTGTTTGTAAGCAGATAAATTAAGAAAGGGTGAATTCTTCGGTTCTAGTGGCACTTTGATGTTCTCTGCTAGTGTAATCGCTTCCGCAGCACTGAAGCCAAATTCGCAGCCTGTATACCCATAACTGTTGATTGCGTATTCTCTATTCACTTGAGTTTTTCCATTATGGAAATACCTTTCAGGGTTTGAAACATTTGATTCATCATCAGGGTGACTGGCAGTCAAGTTATCAACCCGCTACGAGAAATTTACTTATTACTATGCACTCAACAAAGGGATTGGTGGATTTACAGACCATTCAACACACAGACACAAATAGAGAAAGCTTGTTCATCTTTGCCACACTCGGTATGTTCAAAAGTGCATTGGAGCTGGCAATCTAGCAAAGACTATACAAGTTTACAAAAGTTTGAAAACTGCATCACCGGGTAGAACTTATGGATAACTTCAAGGAGTTCTGCCTGCAAGAAATCAGTTCCCTATCGGGTCACTGTGTGATCCCACAAAATAAATCTCAACCAAGTCCACCACCAAATTTGTAAGCTCCAGCTTCAAAACGCATAACAACCTTTGAAGCATTTAAAATGAGAAACAACCTCGACGTACAAGTTCTGGGGCCTATTAGCTGTTACGAAAAGTAAGGGGATTTTGTCTGTTCACCTTTTTGACGGTCGAAAAAATTTGTGTTAAGTGGACTGTACACATAATGAGAAGTTAAACAGAAACAATCACAGTTACATGTGTAGAAGAATTTATGTACAATCCTATGTGTAAAAAGCAGAGTGAAAAAAGTTGAAACAATTTTTTATCAACTATACACGGGTAGTTAATTAGCAAGATTTTAATCTCTTAACCGCTTCAGGCGTGGTTCTAGAATTATACCGCTTAGTACAATGCAGACGGAACCTAAGTGCGATACTACTGTGTTCATTTGTAAGATATCCTCACCAAATTCAGTACAAATGAAATTGAATAGTTTGGGCGTCGTGTTTGACATGTTTGGGAATAACACAACGTTACGAATAAGTTGTAATACTCTACGTTTCAACCACCTCGGGTGGCCTTCCTCAGGAGTGTTGTAATCGAAATCATATTCATATTTTAACTAGCCTCTTTGGTAGAGTAAAATTTGCAAATGAAGGTTCTACGATGTCCATCATCTTTCAGGCGAGAATTCGGTTTTCTGCGATATGTTTGTAATGTACTGAATAGTGAATTGTTTCTATTCATCTTCTGAGATGAAGGATTTTTCTAAGCCCAGGATCATTCTAGTGGCCCTCCCTTGGACAGTTTCTTAACGTGGTAAACCTAGTTGTGATGAAAAAAGACAGGTCCACGTATTCGTTTCCAGATGTGAACAGAACGTGGAGCCGAACACAGTGGGAGAGCCTTTGTGGTGGAAAGCTGCCAACCTTCTTCTTGGGCGGTGCAGTAACATTTATACAGTTTGGTTATAACATACTTAAAATATCTATGTCTGGGATTCCCTGGTCTCTTCCGCTTACCTTCACCAAGGTATCAGCCAACCGGCCAACGATAGAGGAACGGCGTGACTTTGTAAGATTTGACACGAAACGTGAGCCTGCTCTACTTGTATCATTAGTTTATACATATCAGCTTGCCGTCGTATCTTCAGGGCATTCTGCAACTCGACAGAGGAGTGCCGTCAGTTTAATGAAACATTAATCATCAGATGAGGCCCAATGGTTCCAAAGCAAAGGCAACGGACTGTAATTGCTGTGCGAGGGATCCTTACGAAATTTCACCGACAATTTGCCCTAACGGCAAACCTGCGTCCAATCAGATGATTCGCTGGAGCACTCGACCTCAGCAAAAGCATTATGATGGGCCACGCTAACGGTCACTGCCGCATCGGCAACCTTCAGCCGGAAGTCGTTAGTAATCGGCGTGCTTATGACTCACGAATTTCCTTTAAGGAAGTTGGGATGCGTTTTCTTGAAAAGTTTCATGTCTTCTACCCTGTTATTCTCCGTTATTTTATAGACCAGTTAAAGCTAAGTCAGTATGCTCTTGTTTGATGCATCCAAACTGTTACTCCGACTGTGAATTGTTTCCGGGCCTTTGGCAGACCGTCAGTTGAAAAGGAACGAATGGCGTTACTGTCGATGGCTGTGCTGACTCGATACCACAGTGCTTCAGGGCGACTGCGGAACTTGTGAACTAGGAGGTTAACCGAAATGGTTCTGATGTGTGATTCTAAGATTTTGGAGAGCTCACCTCACTTACCCATACGGGTTTAAAAGTTGCTCCTGAAATACGGTTGTTTGAACCAAGGTAATGGTCGACTTCACAGCCATATTGGTAAATTCACCGGAGATTTGCGGTTATGAAGTATTGTCCTTAATCTTAGCGGATATGGCAATTTTTCTGAATACGCAGCCGGCATTTAGCTTCAGCTTCTAAAAAACTTCTAAAACCTGTCTTCTCTTATGGAAGCCTTGGTATGATTTCCCCAAATGCCATAATCAACATATACACGTTCAATCTGATTCAGTTGGTACCTGCCTCATGCCAAACTTCCTAGTGCAATCTTAACTGATTTTTGGTCTTGGAGAGTTTTCTGAAACTTGGCTGTTGACGGCATCAGAGATTTGCTCCACGATAATCTACCATTGACAGTCTAAACTGCGCCTGGTAGCGACGCGTTTTGGTCGCTGCAAAATCCGCTTTATAATTAGCCTTTAAATCAACATTTTTTTAATCATGTTGTTCATTCCGTAAAAGAAGGCAAAATTAACTCTCTCTCTCGCGACTGCTTTGACCAGTTGGAGCTCTGCGCTGTAGACTGCCGACCAAAAGACATGTTGGTAAGAATATAGCTAAGACAAAATAGTTTCCGACCCATTCGTCATATAGTATGATATTGGACATGTTTAATTAATCCATCTTTGACTACTGCTTCAAAAATCCTCTAGTGCAGGAGATGTTGCAGCATTAACCACGTTATGTGAAACCTAACTATGAGTGAATGAAGGAGCCCGTCATTACAGTCTAAATAAATTCGTGGAAGACTGTTTCTACTTGTCTTTTTATAGAAAGTGATGTGTAGGTCACGACAGTCAAACAAGTTTGGTTTTTCGATGATGTTAACTACTTGCCAGAATGAACCGAGAAGAACACGAATACGTGCAGTTCTTAGGTCAAAACTCAAATAGCGTTACGTTATCTCCTTTATGGATATTGCCGTCACTGTGGAACCTGGTCAAACAAACAGTGGACAGTTGATTTTCTTACATCCTCTTACATCACATCCCAGCTTTGTCTATCGTGAATGAGTTCTCGTAAGTACAGTGATTTCCAGGCTCGTGGGGTTTGCTGAGAAGTAAAGCCTTACTGGCATAAAGGTAGTACCAGGTGATAGTCTCACTGCCAGTAGATGGCATAGTAGAAATATCTGAGTGTGTGAGATATAGAAGCTAAGTTTAGGTGTTTTAATGCGCTTTAGAGCCGTTTTTTCCGCTTTTGGATGTCAACCAGTCAGCGCTTTTTTAACTCCCACAGTGGATTCGACATAAGCATGGATGTCAGTTGGAGTGTTCTTATTCGCAGCTATGTTGAGTTTCTCGATGTTTCACAGTTGTTTCCTTTCTGATTTGGCATTTCATGATCTAACAGGTATCCGGTCCTATTAAGCAACCTTAAACTAGCGGCAGACTAGGCTGTGTGCTGCTGTTCTGTCATTTCTGTCAGTAAGAAGACTAATCGCAATAGCCGATGCTCGCTTACTGAGGCTGACAAGATCGGTCTTTGAAGACGACTACAGACAGTAGCTGCTAAATCAAAGAGGGATCTATGACTTGTGCTAGGAATATCCACCTATCTAGGCCATGCACTGCTGGCACATTGCGTATAATGTTGCTCTTCCACCTACACTTCTAGGGATTCAGACGACAGTTGCAGTCAGGTACATTAGTTTTGGTCATAGTCTGTCCTAAGTGAGCTGTCAAGTTAGTTGTGGCTGACATGTTTTGACGCCATCATGGTCTAGAAGCTAAGGAATTAAAAGTAAATAGTAGCTTGTGCGGCAGATGTGTGTCATAATGATCAGAGCTTCTGCGTAGTTTCCGCAGATGCTCTGAGTTACATAACTGCTGCTTAGATGACTGGAATAATCTGAAAATGGTTATTTCGAAATTCAACACCAGAATCAACAATTTAAACTACGGAAAGTGCAGTTAATCTCTACAGGAAGTGCTAATATAGAAGAAAATAAGTTGGTTCCTCTACATCTGTTCTTCACCGTGACTGTTACAGCTGAACCAACCGACTTGTGTTTGCCCTTCGAATGAGGTGATATCAATAAAGAAATCTCAAGTGTCAAATAAGACGGATGAACGGTTGTTTGGCGACAGAGGACTTAAGCAAACCATCATGCCTGACACTGAAGATGGCAGACCTGATCAAATGAAAGCATATCAACACTCGCTGGCCTGTTATTGATCAAAAGCTGTAAAGATGATAAAAACGTACTGAGTTTATTGCTAGTCCAAATGACTGGTAAAACAGTCAAATAGCATTCGTGCGTACACAAATGTTTCAAATTGAAAACCTGTACTTTCTCATGGAAGACTATTAAACAACGAAGCAATATTATGAATAAGCTAGAGGTGGCATAATTAAAAAAACATGCCACCAGGAAACCAGGTCAAAGTTGATTTACTGCAGAATCGCGACGGAATCAGCGTAGATATGAAACTGAAGAGGAGATAACGCACATTCACTAGCCACAACGACTTAGTAGCTGATCAATCACAAAACGAACGACGCATAATAGGGCAGTCTAAAGAACAAAAGCCCTTGGAAGTCCCTGTTTCCGTGATTTTGTTTTTTTGGAGCGTATTAGTTATTGTGTACTTACGTCTACTGAGGGCGCACAAAGTGACATCAGCTCCTGTTTTCGTCTCTTGATTTGTGTGCTATAATGGAAAGGGGTGTAACCTATTTCAAACACTAAGTTTGTCAAGTAAATGCCCCTGGAAGTCAGTAAGATATTTCCCTCTCACTCAATCTGGCTTAATAACTGATTTCAATCATCTATAAATTTCGCATTTGTCTTCGTCGATCCCTGTTTCAGCTTCCATCAGACACACTGATTTTTAGTCTGCACTACTCTGAGGTGACCGTTTTAACCACTAAGCCAGTGACCTCACAACAGGCCCAACCGACTTATCATGCGCAAGCTTTCCACCACATTGGTTTGTGAATGATACAGGGATTGTTGAATCAGCTGCAGAGAGCACATAGTGGCTTTCCTGTTGGCACCAAATGATATTACATTTAATAGGATTTCTTTGTCACGTCGAAGTCTTCCAATCCACCAAAACTTGGTGAGACACAACTCAGAATTGTGATGGGTAGTCTAGAGTGGCCGTTTTCGAGCTAAACAATATCCATATTTTTGAGCAGATTTCGCATTCAAGTAGACTTCTATGTCAGCCGGTTTCAAAATACTCAATATTCCCCGGTTTGGTTCTCGCCAGTGGCTATCATTGTTCAATGTCCTCTCTCTGATTCAATGCGAATGACGTTCAACCCAAAGTCAGCAGACTAACTGGCCACTCATCAGCCCCCGAGTGCGTCAAATCAGAGCTGTGATGCATTGTTAGAAGGTTGATTCACACGAACTTAGCCAGTCAAAAAGTGAGCTGATATTTTCTAATCATCTTTAAAGTGAAGTCTGAGAGGGCTACTGTGTTAGTTGTTCCTCTCATGTCTAATAATTTCGGTGAGAGCGTCTGGCTGGGTTCAGAATGACTGTCACCTTCTGGACTAAACATGTTTGGAATTTTGACTGAGTGATACTGACCAACAATTTCGCCTTAAATCTGACATCATTTTCAGAACGTTCCAGTAAAAGATGTTCTTATGAAGTGTTTTGGAAAGGATTGCTGGTCACTTGAACAGCAACACTGCTGATTATTCTGAGTGCAACGGGCATTTCTGTGAGTTTTCTCATCTATATTTAGTTGGCAAGTTCCACGTGTACATACTGTGCAGCCCCGTGCTAATCTCGAATCTGTTTGTACACCATGTCAAATTAAAGACTGCTATCAGCATGCCCGACTCGTCCTTGTCTCACGCATACACACACATACACGCAAATACACACAAAAGCAGTGAGTTTGGTGAGACACGTTCTGAAGCCCAGGTCTTGACGACCGTGAGTGCTCACACACACCCACGTCGGGAGGCACATAAGCACTTATAGAAAAGCACGCAAGGTTCTTTGGTGTGCGACCTTAAACGGTCTCATACTCGGAAGGCGGTTAGTAGATTCACTTGTTTCCAATCGACCGCGTGTGGTACATGCGTCCTGATTTGTGTTTTTGTGCGTCTGCGTGCGTGTACATGAGCGCGAAATGAAATTTCAGGTTTTCAGGCCATGTTAGTACTTGTAAAGTTAAACGTTGTGGTTGCTAGGTGAATGTTGAAAGACAAATCGCTTCTTCTCTTTTCGTGTGTGTGTGCTTGTATGCGACAATACGCATTACATCGGTGTAGAACCTATACCTCAGATAACACAGTGTTACAAGCAACAAAAACGATTCTGACTAGAGTCGTATCACATTATTGTAAGCTATCGATCAGGCAGATAGTGGTAATGTACGCCTTAAAAGGAAAGACTTCTTTCTATGTCATCAAGATATTATTAACCGTCACTGCTTTTCAGTTCAAATTTTACAGACATTTCTAGCCACTGTTTGCTTGTTCACTTGACCGATCGAATATTTCTTACGGTGCAAATTTTCCCAGACGTTTTACAAAGAGCAAATTATCGATACCCATTCTTCCCGTAACGATGGTCCAACGCTTCTGGTTGTGGCTTTTCTTCTCAAATAGGTTGTTGGCGTTGCAGTTAGAGATTTATATTTGGGAAATGCATCATCTTTCATTGCACGGTAGCAAACTGGATTGTTTTTTCGTCTTTCATTCTTAACATTTCAAAACACTAGGCTCGACTTCCATTACTCAAGGATCAACATGATTGTAATCTGATAAACAGATTGGGAATAACACAACGTTTCGAGCAAGTTGTAATACTCTACGTTTCAACCACCTCGGGTGGTTGGTTAAACACGACGCCCGAACTATTCAACTTCATTCGTACTACATCTGGTGCGGATATCTTACAAATGATTGTAATCTCTCTACCTAAAGTTTTCAGTGATGATGAGGCAAGCCTCCTATGTCTTGCCGTCAACATTTTGAAAGTTACTTAGCCTGGCATCCTTATCCGGTTGTTTAATTCGGCAACCAAATTTTGAGGCGACAGAACTGCCGATATTTTCTGGGTTGTGCATTACAGCACTCTCTACACTGGCAGTAGCGCCTATAAGTGAAAGATTTTCGGTATTTTTTTTAGAGATATTACGTGATAAGCTCGGTACAACACATACGAAAGCTTAATTGTGTTTGCTATACACTCCTCGACCACTTCTCGGCTATCAGACCATACAGGTGAGCTTCGATGTTGCAAGAGATCAACAACAGTACCTATCCTTTCCAGGGTCGGAAGTTGAACTCCAACCATGCTGTCATGAGGAAACTGTTTTGCCAATGTGTGATGGAACTCACTTGCAACGTTACCAATTACAATGTCGACGCTCGGCCACGTTTGACTCTGAGCGTTTTCCAATCTGCTCGATCGTCCAGTTATATTCACTTAATGATTCCACAAAAGGATGAGATCCAGGGAGAGCGCACGTCGATTTAGTACTTTCTACTCGAAACCGGCTATCGGCAAAGCATGCGTGACCGCGAAAGTTGTAGACCATGAACTACGATTTATGGTTTACATCAACTAAAATCTACTGCTTATCAGAAATTACCGAGAAATTTACTGGGTGCGACAAACGTGCTGTGGTGGCAGTTTCACGTATCATTCATTGTTTCCTATGGATTGTCTGAAGCCGTTTCTATTTTATCAACACGCCATAAACGAGAAATGTTATTCACGTGTATGGAGTTTTACACAATCCAGCGGTCCTCTAACTCTTCTGGTCTGTTGGTTGACCATGATTCACTACTAAAATAATGTTCTGGTGACCTTTCGCGATGGATTAACACAAAATAGATGTGCGAACACTTTTTTATCTGTGGTTCTACATCCCTGAAAAAAACTGCATCCTCCTATCTAATATTGCTTTTCTGTGTTGTCTGCGATCGTAGTTTGTAGCCTTATGTTTCAAAATTGCTAACATGGTGGGTCCAATCAAGAAATTGCTCTAAGCACCTCAGAAGTTGAACATGGGCAAATTCACTGTAGTCACAGTTGCAGCAAACAAAAAACACATGGTTAAGTTTTTGCAATCATCGTGTTAAAAGGATCCTACATATCTCTTTAAAGACCAGTATTTGAAATCCCGCCACGTTTTTATTAGGTCATTTTGTTAACTACTGCACCGTAGGTCTCAGTTTGGGTACGGCCGAAGTCTGGTATACGAACGGATAGTAAATGCTTTCTATCACGGATGACCAAACAGCCTGCTCACCTATCACAGACAGAGGTGCTTGAGGGATCAGAACGTTAAATTTAGTCGTGCCTAGTTAGAAATGAATGATGCAATTTTCAACGCGGTTGCTTTAAGAATACGTGGTTTGGGTTCAAATTTCGATCGTCACAGCTGTGCGCGCTACGAACGAACTCTATTAAGAATAGAAACCTAATTCCAGTTCTCTTCTCGAAAAGTGCTAGTCGAAACGTCCGTTCGAATGTGAAGTCAAT
The DNA here is from genome assembly GCA_008508345.1 of Paragonimus westermani. Classification (NCBI taxonomy): domain Eukaryota; kingdom Metazoa; phylum Platyhelminthes; class Trematoda; order Plagiorchiida; family Troglotrematidae; genus Paragonimus; species Paragonimus westermani. The sequence goes on along the minus strand of QNGE01000491.1, from coordinate 202,145 downwards.
GATGGACTGCGATTAATTCCCAACTTAGATACTTCGGTACTCTTCTTGTAAAACCGTTGTTTTTCTTCTGCAATTAGGATGGATCGTCACAAACTCGCTTACTTCACTCTCTGAATAGAGATATTTAATTCGCTCGTAAATCTACATCGTTTAATTGATGAGGAACATGCTGCAATATTCTATTACACACTTTGGACACCTTATGTGTCTCGAATCCAACGATCTTCGCTTGAGTTGGAAACGAAATGAATGTAAATTCTACATATTCCAACTTGTTACCATTGTAACATTCACTGATAAGCATGTGTGTATTAATTGGGTCAATCATATACAGTGTCCATAAAGAAGAGTATGTTTTAAATGGTCCATGATGTGACGCGTGATTTCATGGCCACGTAATCAGGGTGAACATCACTATTGTCACCAAACATAGCACATCCAGTGAATTAGAAATCGATCGACAACTTGTTTCACGGTTTTCCAAACTGCGTTTCCTCGTTGATGACATAAATTTGCTTAACACTTGCGGCCTAACTATTCGCAGCACATCAATATAAGTTCGCAAGGCTGATTACTAGCTAAATTGAACTACAAGATCACGTCAGAAACATTGATGGACTTAGATGCCATCACCTCCTACCTAATATACGCATGTACTTCCCTTACGTGTAAGTTGTAGAATGATGAAGATCATCAACTATTTCTGTGCCAAGTTTACAGCTGTTATTTTTCATTTCATTCTGCCAGACGGGTTTTGAAACGTGATTCACATAACTTACTCTTTTACGACCCAAACTTGCGTGTTTAGTTTAACACCGTAGGGTGTATGGCCGACCTCATATTAATTTAAAAAGCTCATTATCTGCGATTCACACAAAACCACGCATATCCGGAAAATGGAACAAACAGTTAGCCACAGATGAACAGTTGACACCAGACGTACTCATTCAGCTCTAGTCAGCTTCACCTTCCGTGGATCAGGAATAATGTACACCATACCGGACGGAATATTTTATCATAAATTGAGTGGGCACACGTATTCAATGGTTTACACAATAGCAGATATGGTTAGCAGTCATAGTTTTGCACTGGTTCAATTAAGCGTTTTCATCGCAATTCATATCTCCGTTGGCCTTATTACCTGAATTTAAATGTGAAATATGAAAACCTAGAACACAAGGCATAACTATCATCTTGAAGCATTCATGCTATACGTCACTATAATTAAGCCAACTAAAGTACTGCCCGTTGAGTTCGATAAAATGATCTGTTCACACTGAAACTAACAAACGTTCCTGGTGGTTATTTCATCTAGACGTCCCAGTCGAGTGATCACTGACTGAAAATAACACAACAGTTATCACGCCTTCTCTTAAGACGATCGGGTAAGCTGGTGTGGCTAAATCACCGGTGCCTAAAGCAAAGTCAGTGGAGTAGTGGTCAACCCGTTTGCAACACTACTGCATGTTCAAGGTTCAAATCCTGACAGTAGCTAGAAAATGCACACCTGATGGGTTTCAACAAGAGCAAACCTCGAGTCTGCCGCTTCTTTTCAAATCAGATTGACTAAGGATTCTGTAGGTTTGTGAGTAGTTCAGTCAGTTCTGAGTGGCAAGTGATTTAAATGTATCACGATTCAACATGCAGCTACCCAAGACGAGGGGTGTATAAGTCACGTTCGGCCTAGTCAGCATTCACGTAGGCGTATTCGGTATTTGCAAAGCCACATTTGTGGCAGACAGAATAACATTATCATACTGACCTTACAGTAAATTCTTTCGAAGGTTATTGGCATTAATCGGATAGATTACTGAGTGAGGGGTGACAGGTAAACCGTATGCACGGATACGTACGTAAACAGAGTTAAAATAAAAGTTTATCGAGGTTGTAGATATACACTTAGGAAGATCAAAATTAAAATTATGAACGGCATCGGTCAATATCCTGAAGCAAGCCACTTGCGTGATTTAAAATGGTGAACCACCATAATGTCATTGTGACTCCAACGAACAGTACCGCCACAATGAGGCGAGTGTCTTGTGGACCTAGAAAGGTGTCAAAAGCCTTTGGTTAAATTGCCGAGAAAGGATAACAATATAACCACATGTGCATTCACAAGGCGAAAGATGAGATTCTTCGGAGCTGACAGTGTGTCTTCTCCCTTTAGTAAAAATATGGAGATCATTCGAAGTCGTGATTCACTGTGGAACGTAAATAGTTGACAGATTTGGACCAAGAAAGAAACTCGGTTTCAACCTGTGTTTAAAGACAAGTGGCAAAAGCTTGTTGGTGGGTTTAGCTCGTAAGAAAATAAAACAAACTCAGTAGTTGGACCGTCAAGGAACGTGCACTAGACCAATTAGCTAGTTCGGTGCGGCCATAATGAATGGCCAAATAGAGCAGCATTTCTTTGATATCTTTGATGCCAAAGACAATTTCGTCTATATGCTTCAACGAAAGCGACTCCTTACGAATGAGTCTGGAGCACGCACCAAGAGAAAAGTAATACAAAGAACGTGCCGCCCTCCAAAAACGCACAAATTTTTCATTAGTCAACAAGATCCCTAATCATTTGGAAAAGTAAACTGGAAGCCTTTTAAAAACTTATCTGCTAGTAACCTTATGAGGGTTTGTCGAAGGCCATACTATTTAAAAGTACACAAAGAATTCTCTCTATTAGCAGTGCAATAACCTAGAAAACAGAGAATGGCTACCCAACCTTTGTCAGCCAGTGGTGACAAAAATGAGTGGGCAATACATGACAGTGCACCAAAAGGTCACCAATGGCGATACTCAAGCTGATGTGGACAGTATGCTTGCTCTGAAACATCACTCATTTGAGATGAACCTCCTGAAGGTTCACAATGCCACAATGAGGCACACGCAACCAATCAAGATGTTCGTGCGACTTTCTTCCATATCGACGTGGTGCTAGCGGTTCTCCAACAGTGAGCAATTTTTTCTAGTATGATACATCTTGTAGGTGTATCTACCGAAGGAGCAGCCAAAATCTCATCACATTTTTAGGGTATAGCAGGTAACAGTCCAAACGGCCCTGCTATTTTGCTGCCTTAATTTGCATCAGTTTCCCCGGTACACAGCTGTGCGATCAACAAGGGAAGTTTTTTAATTGGAGGAAGCAATTCACACAAAGAAAACGAGGGAAATGTTTGCAAAACTTCCAATATTACGGTTTCACCATTCAATATCACAAGCTGATTTGAGTAGAGAGTAACTGACATCGCTTAGAAGCCTCACTGTCACCTAGATTTCAGAGAAGCCTCTGCTACCGAGTAGTGAATGTGCTTACACTGGAGTGAGGTGATGCAGTCAGTTTTTGCCTGCCGAAGAGAGCGATTTCAGTACTACATAGCTCCTTGTTTAATGTGTGCGTTTCATCTCTCGACGGAGATGCTTGGGATCAGTAGATGAGTATCTATCGGCACACGTAAAGCGTTCTCTGAGTATTTTAGTGTACTCCTACGCTGGTCGTCAACCTTCAGGTCCATTCTCGAAATTCATGTGCTGAATATGCATGCCATCTGTTTCCCGTACACATCGATATTTACCCCATTTTGCAAGACAATCATACTTATTACAGTTATGGAATGCTGGTGCGTAACTCAAGTGGCTTCAGTCTATTTGCTCATGGTTTAACATAATATTATTCGAGATTACGGACATGTTTGTCAGTTCATCTAAATTATATTCTTTTGTTATAACTGATCATGAGTTACGCTGACATCACACGTGTTCATGATTATTGACAGAAACATGCAGTCGCACTTTCTGTCAATATAATGAGCTCACATCTGAATGATGCAGGCAAAGGGGTCTCTTTTGAAGGTAAATTCTGTGAAACATTACTTTTACGTTTGAGCCAGTAGGATTAAATTCCTTGATGAATTAATCCGAGCACATTTTACTTTATTTATCTCCAGATTACCATTTTTGTAACTCTGTTTATTACCAATGAGAGCCACTGTTTACATGGCAACGTCAGTAACTGAGCTACCGACGGAATATGATATGCAAGTGGCGACACAGTTTGATGAATAAGGATGCACGACTATTCTGGCGTTAATTTACAAATAGTAATCCTAATTTCCCTATGTGCGGTTTGCTGGTAAAACTCAGCTAGGTCGAACCACTTGACCACTATATTTTTCCGGTGCACACAAAGCTCAACTGAATGCAAAATAATGGGTCTTTTATTGGCAGAGTTATGTCAGTTCGAAAAATTTTCACCTCAAACTTGTTTTCGACTTGAGGTTTGATAACCGTTTTCCATTCTCTTACCATTTACATGCGCTTCGGTGGAAAGGCTAAGTTGGGGGTGTTTACATTGTATAATTTTGGCTAAGTTTGTTTGAATGACTGCACTTTAGTCAGAAACTTAATCAGTTTAAAGACAATACAACCATTTCTGCCAAGGAAACACACCTGATGTGACGAAACTCATGATCGGTAAACCTTACCGATCGATGAGGGCAAATATGTGTTTGGATGTAGACGACATCAAGAAAGGTAGCAGTAATTCATGATTATTTCTTTATGGTTAAGACTAACGAAGATTTATAATTTCATCCAGGACAGCGTGAACGATAGTTGTGAAAGGAAACAATATTATTCGCTTGCCATGTATATGGTTTTATATTTCTTGAAACCGTTACGCCCAGCAACTCTGTTTATATGTATATGCAAATATTTATCGTTTTCGGTTATACCCACTAGTACCATAGGCAGTGCTTCTGATGACCGGCGTAATGATAAAATGGAGGAGACGTGAAACCAACTAGAAAGGCTCCGTAACCTGTAGACTTAAACGCTTAACTCTGTGAATGTTTCCAACTAACGGACTATCAGTCTGTTTGTTCTGGGCACATCGTAGGTGCCATTCTATCTCACACAGCGGATTGATTCGGGGATTCTCTTAAAAACGGAATTACACTTACATGAAAGTGTTTAAAATGCTGGAAGATATCATTTCTGACAGATGCAACCTATGGCTACGTAAAGATTGATGAACACAGCCAGCTCGAATGATGAGAGTGAAATTACATTTTAGTTTGTTCCTGCTGAAGGGTCCTTACAAAGAGATTTTTGGCTAATATATCCAAACCGACGTGAAGTAGGTTTTAAGACTCATGTCATCAGGATCATTGTACACTTTCATTGTGACACTATTATGAGGCCAGTATTACGTGCTCTGCATGATAGCCATCCCTGGTAGTATTGTGAGATTTTCGGTATATAAACCTGGTCAGAAAATCACGCCGACTAAACCTTATCGGAATTCATTAATTTGTTTCGGGAATAATCACATACAAAAATTCTGCGGAGTATCAGAATCCTCATTCATCAACCACTAAGAAGGCAGGGTCGGTTAATTGACTACTGTAACAAACTAGTCGTGTGTGTCAGAAAAGTGCACACAACAGATACATTTATACAGACAGCTCACAGTGAAGAATGAAGATACTAGAGAAATGAGGATTAATATTTTTATTTCAAAAAAGTCGGGAGTGTGGGCAAAATCTTGGACGGGTTAACAAGACACACTGTATTACTCACAGAAGAATGTGGCAGAGATCGCAGATATGAAAATTTGCCCTGACCAAGGTAAAGCCACAGGCGCAGCCGTAAAAACTGGCATCGCGCAAAAGCACCTTCTGAGTTATAGTCTCTGCCGTGAAAAGGATGTGCACTAATATCAAGAGCAAAACTCGAGTATGATGCTTTTATATAAAAGGGGCCGACCGAAAATTCTGTGGGAATATGATAGCTGTGATTACTATTCAGTGTTGTTCAATTTACATAAACCAAGATAACTTACTATTCACCAATAATGAGAAAACCGTATATCGAGGCAGAATCGCAGGATGTGAACGTGCGCTTTACATGCGACGGCCTATGTTCCTGACAGAAAGGGTCTACCCAGAGGTAACGGTATGACAAAGCATGGATAATGAAGTTTTGCAGAATAAGTGTGGCGTCTGTATTAAACAATACTTTTGGTACTCACATCACACTGCACACTTTTACCGATCTTGGCTTTTCACCTACTTTTGTTCCAACCAGGTTAGTAAACTGTACTACCAGTCCCGATTCCATAGTAGGAACTCGCTCCGCGCATCGCTAGCACGATGTGCTTTCTCTGTACAATCTCTTTTCCTGAATAGACATTAATGCTCAGCGGTAAGCGCACTGAGTCTTGGTTTTCATTGTTGTTCGATTTTCGGTAGCGAGTACTGACTGCGTATTGTTCTGTGAAACTATTCTAACACGTATGTTTTGAAATAACGACGAAAATGGTTATCTACTCCGTAATAACTAGTAGCCCGTTTTTAATCTTAATAAACCAAATCGATCACGGCGACGTAGTTGTCTTAACGAAATGTGTAAAATCCCTCGAAATTAAGCACAAACGATGAAACTAGAAAATGCAACCTACTAAGATAACGCGCTATTTTCTGTCACAGTTGTTTTCATAATTATCAGACGGTTATGTCGGTGCTGGTTCTTGTCGCATTATTTTCCACATAGCATAAACCATAAGAGACATGACTCCTCTGCGCTTTACTGAGATGCTTGTTGTGACTAAATTGGTTCGACTGTAGCGTTACATGCATTAACTCCTAATATACCCTGATCGATATCCCGTACAACTGGAGAATAAGGAGCTGGGGTACCACGCAGTTACGTTCTGACTAGTCGATATAGCTCAAACATTATTCTAACAATGTGGCGACATTAGTATATGTGGGTATAAAACTTAAATATTGTTGTCGATTTCTCTCATGCTTGTCTGGTTGCTTTGCAGTGCGATCTGCTTCACAGTTCTTTAGGTCTCTTGCAGTTAAATATGCCACCGATTCAAGTACGTTGCAGCATATCGCGTCAACACATCTGTGGTGTAACGCACCGTCACTGGAATCAGAAACGCTCACCATTATTTTATAAAACTGGTTAAAAACCTTTCTTGTGAACAAAGTTGGCTATTCGATAATACCTCCGCTGATTCCAAACTTGGGAATGCTGCTTCTGAGAGTCTGAAGTTGCAGCAGCTAAGTAAGGTTCTTTCGAGTCGCGCCAAGTTTGAGAAGAGACAGTGTAACGCGCAACCGAAACCAGCGAGCGCGCACGAGTTAAATTCGAGTTTTGTGACGGGGCGTGCTGCTGTGTTTTTGGTGCCGTCTTAGCTTTCGTTTGTGTAAGTCGGTGCATGGCTTACTAGGCCTTTGGCTCGTGCTCGTCTGTATCGTTCCTCTTTTTAGAACTGTTATCCGAACCCCTTATTCGGAAGAACGCTGTCCCCTGGTGCGTCCACGTTGCCCGAAGGTTGGTCCGCGAAGTCACGGGCATTCAGAGTGGAGTCGGCTGGCCTGCACGTTACAACAGTGCATTCAGAGTAATTGTATGCACACATTTTCAGCAGAACTTGCTGAGTTAATGTGTTTTGATATTTGTTTGAAGATGTCAGCATCCTAACTCTTTGGTGTGTGTCAAAAATTTTCCAGTAGTGAAATAGCTGCCGTCTTTTCAACTGAATAGTCTTTACAAGATTCTGAACCATTAATTCATAGTTAGCTTCCTGTGTCAAACTGTACCCCGGCCAACACGTGTAACAGCCCGCACCGATTAGATAAACCTCACCTAATGAGAATCCCATGGAGATTATTCAGTTGTGATGTTATTCGGAAATCATTTTCATGTAGTTAACGGCCATTGCTAGGTTTCGTTTTCGTTGGAAGCTGTGGAACCTCTTTCACCTCCCGATCGAACGTTGGCTATAAATTTTCTGAACTTCTCGCGAAACCGCATATTACGCGCTGAATAACTGGATTTAATTTATACTGCCTTAATACAATTCCACTTTGTTAAATGGTACATCGAACAGTCACTGGTGAATGCTGAAAATTATCAGCTGACCAAGTGGTGATATATGCCACACGAACCTACGTTTAACCTGGAAAAACTACGTTAGCATTTTGAAGCATATAACTACGCTGCAGAATGTCGTGTTACATCAAAAGTGTTGCTGAGGTGTAGAATTTGTCCGGTTTTGGTTGCAGCAGATTTAGAGGAGATATTTGCGAGTTCGTTCACACGAGGCAGAGTGTGACGCTCTGAGGACAAGTTGGTGGCCTAAATTAGACCTCCATTTGGGGTTACCTAGTACCAGATTTGTGCGGACTTATCCTTGAGGAAGACAGCGGAAAGATTCAGGCGTATGTATGAGAAGGGTGTGGAACAAGCTGTTCATACCTAGCTTTAGGTTGACGACTGACAATCCTGCTCGTCAGATGCGCAATCAGCAATCAGTTGTATTTGAAGGTCAACGACATTTCCAACTAGAGAATGATCTCATTCGGCCGAATCGTAGAGTAGTTATTGATAATGTTGTAGCGGCCTGAAGATTTCACAAGCCTGCCTGCGGTATGCTATGTAAAATAGTTGCAAAACTCACAGTTGCTCATTGTACCTAGGATATTGAAAAAGTTCGCATGATGTATGCTGTCCGATTGTTTGTCTTCACGTCGCGTGACTGTGGCGCAAACCCGAAACATGCACGTGTCACATTCTTCCGGTCTACTCGCTCGTTGACGGCCGGTCTCTAGCCTCTCTAGCTAATCCGCGTGTCGGTGCCGTTTATGGCGCTATCAGAGACCACCTGTACATTTTCGTCGAATAAAGAGTTAGTCGCTCTCCTTGATGGCTTTTTGGTTTTCGCGTCTGGTAGTGGCGTACCTGAGGAAAAGGTGACTCGGTGCGACGTACACTAAACTGCTGAGCCTAACCAAATCGGTAGGCATGTTCATATAATTTTTGTTTTCCGCAGGGGTATCTTTTGTTCATCCGTCCGTTGTTACCTTTTTTGTACACTTTTCACATCCTTTTTTAAATCGATTTATTATCCATTCCACTATAATGGAGGCTCAAACCCACGTTTTGTCGGACGTTTCGGTACCGTTTGCACCCTTCAGAGAGTAATCCTAAATGGTGGTTTGCTCAATTGGAAACCACATTCACTTTACGACAAATCAGTTCAGGGCTAACCCGTTTTAATCACATAATTGCGGCACTGCCATATCAAGTCATTCACGAGATGGACGATATTCTGGGGTTACCGGACCTCATGAAGCCCTATGAACAACTCAAGGCAGCAGTAAGTAAGCGCGTTGGCTTGTGCAGTCGCCAGCGTTTACTTCATCTTCTGACTGCGATCGGGCTTCATGACCGTAAACCATCGCCGCTTCTTTGCGACAGGCCAGCCAGTAGTCGTCAAAGCTCGCAGGTTGACACCAAACATGCTTGGAATAGCTCACGCTGAGTTTGGGCACATGCTGCAGCTCGGAATCATCCGCTCAGCCAGTAGCCCTTGGGCCTCTCCACTCCACACAGTCCCTTAAGCGTCGGGCAATTGACGCCTTTGTGGAGGTTATCGTTCGCTAAACAACCCCTAGTACCCGACAGGTACCCGATCCCGCATATACAGGACATCACGGCTAGCCTTCATGGTACCCGTATGTTCTTGGAAATTGATCCCGGTTGCGGAAGAAGATGTCGCCGAAACAGTCGTCAACACACACCAATCGGTTTATTCGAATCTCCACGTATGCCTTTTGGCTTGCGAAACTCCGCACGAAAGTTTCATCGTTTTATGGACGACGTCACACGGGGTCTGGATATCGTTCATCCCTACATCGACGACCTACTAGCTGCAAGCGCTTCCGAAGAAGAACACCAGATTCATCTGCGACAACTCTTCGACAGGTTAGCGACTTTTCGCACAAATAGTGATGCGGAAAAGTACGTTTTCGACCACCCAGCAATAGAGTTTTTAGGACACCACGTTGACCAGCACGGCATTCAATTGCTGACCGGTAGGGTAGGATTAATCCGTGATTCCCTTCGTTCTACCACCCTCGCTGCTAATCGTCGATTCAACCGGACAGTCAACTACTATGGGCGACTTAATCCACACTGCGCTCAGCTTATGTAGCCTTTAACCGATTTACTCCGCGGCCGTGTCAACGGAGTCATAGATTTATCATCGACAGCCATCGAATCGTTCGATAGAATTAAGGATGCATTTGCACCGCCGTTATGTTTCCCCACCCCAATTCAGCTGCGGAAGTAAGGATAGCCTTTGACGCGTCAGGTACCGCAGTCGGCGCCGTACTTCAACAGTTCACTTTCTTTTTCAGACGTTTACTTCCGGCTGAAGCAAGTCATAGCACGTTCAGTCGTGAATTGTTAGCAATTTACTCGGCCTTTCGTCACTTCCAACATGCCCTTGATGGAAACCAGTTTGTGATTTTCACCGACCACGAAACGTCGGGTTTTTGCTTTTTGCAGTGTGTCTGGAAAACATTCGCCCCCCGAGAAGTTTGACATTTAGACTTAGTATCCCAGTTAATGTCTGCTGTACGCCACGCTTCGGGCAGCGATAACTTTGTGGTTGACGCTTATTCCCGAGTGTCAGCACTGGTTGGTCACAACTCAATCGACTAAAACGTCATGGCCAACGCATGACGTTTGAAACATTATTACCTCGCCTACGTCTGACCGATCAACCTTTGTCAGCGTCTGCAAGCACTATCCTCTGCGATACCTCCACTGAACCTCCACGTCCAGCGGTTCCTATTCCTTTTCGACGACGTGTGCTCGACACGCTATACAACATCGCCCATCCTGGCATCCGGGCCAGGGCCAAGCTTATTTCCGATAAGTACGTCTGGCCTGGTATGCGGAAGGATCTTCGCACATGGGCACGATTCTGTCTAGCTTGTCAACAAGCTAAGGTTCACCGCAAAGTGTCGGCTCCGATTGACCGATTTCCTCTGATTACATCTCGACTTGCAAACACACATCGATAATGTAGGTCCTTTTCCACCTTCCAATGGCACGACATATCTTTTAACGACGTCCGTTCTGTGACCGTAGCACGCACATTTGTTGAGCGTTGGGTAGAAGTTCATGGGTGCCCGGCCATGGTTACGTCCAACGGTGGCCCTCAGTTCGAGAGGGGTTCCTTTGCGGAAACACTTAACGCGTTTGGATTTCATCGCACGCGGACTACGGCATACCACCCGGCTGCGGACGGTATGGTCGAACGCTTCCACTGCCGCTGTTGATGCAATCCGGTGGACAGAAGCCCTGCCAATGGTTTTACTCGGCATTCGCGCAGCCCTCAAGACCGACCATGAGGTTCCCAACGCCAAGTTCCTATACGACCAGCTACTGCGTTTTCCTGGCCACTACTTCTAACCCGCCATTCGATATGGTGCTTCTTACGCCAAAACAGGTTGCTTCGCAAATGCACCGCAACCGTGTCACGGACACACGAGAACAAAGCCGCAAGGTGTATTTTCCTAAAGACCTCCACGACTGTGCGAATGTGTTCGTTCGCGTGGATGGTTCACGACGCTCGTGCGACCTGACAAAGGTCCTTCCAGAGCACCTCAACGAAAGGGTCGTTTCTACGTGCTCGAGCGTCAAGACATTCGGGACACGATTAGCGTCGATCGTTTGAGGTCTGCCTACTTTGAAAGGACAGAAGAAGTCTTCGGTGTTCCTCCGCATCCTGTCCATGCCGGCAACCGTCTCGGAACAGCCTCGATCAAGCGCATCGTCCTCAGCAGACATCAAGATTTCGCCCATGACTCCAGCACCCACATTAACGCGTCCTGTTCGTAGGATGTATTGGCCGAAACGCCTCATAGACGATTACTGCTTGTCAACTCACGTTTTCTTTCCGGCCATAACAAAAAGAATCGCAAACTGTTTTCAAAAATACAAAAAATCGCCCTCAGAGAATACAATCGCGTGCCCAGGTTGTTTCCTCCCTTTCGAACGTTAGTACTCGCTGTGTAACTTGGTTGAGTACGTCATTCATTTTTGTACTGATATTCAGCCGGTATCGTTTTATTTCCTCTCACATGTCTCATCCGGCGCTGACATGACGTATGTGGCATCATCGATCGCGAGCATCCTCGATCTCATACTGGATCTCGTGCATGAAGGTTCCGTGGATGCCTCGCCTCGAACATTCATTACTTTCTACGGTTGTCTCGGCATCTTTAATGGAGGACACTGAAGTGAGAGCTTGCAAGGAACTGTGGGCATTAGTGCCCCCCCATATACTGCGTCTGAGGCTTGCCGTACCAACCATAGGCTGATTGGATATCAGCTGGTAAGTCTTGAACCAAATGAAGCCAAGGATGACTGGCCCTAATTATCCTCATTAGGACCAAAGTGGTGTTGTCACAGTACTCTTCAAGGGGAAGCTGTGTAGCGGCCTGGAGATTTCACAAGCCTGCCTGCGGTATGCTATGTAAAATAGTTGCAAAACTCACAGTTGCTCATTGTACCTAGGATATTGAAAAAGTTCGCATGATGTATGCTGTCCGATTGTTTGTCTTCACGTCGCGTGACTGTGGCGCAAACCCGAAACATGCACGTGTCACATTCTTCCGGTCTACTCGCTCGTTGACGGCCGGTCTCTAGCCTCTCTAGCTAATCCGCGTGTCGGTGCCGTTTATGGCGCTATCAGAGACCACCTGTACATTTTCGTCGAATAAAGAGTTAGTCGCTCTCCTTGATGGCTTTTTGGTTTTCGCGTCTGGTAGTGGCGTACCTGAGGAAAAGGTGACTCGGTGCGACGTACACTAAACTGCTGAGCCTAACCAAATCGGTAGGCATGTTCATATAATTTTTGTTTTCCGCAGGGGTATCTTTTGTTCATCCGTCCGTTGTTACCTTTTTTGTACACTTTTCACATCCTTTTTTAAATCGATTTATTATCCATTCCACTATAATGGAGGCTCAAACCCACGTTTTGTCGGACGTTTCGGTACCGTTTGCACCCTTCAGAGAGTAATCCTAAATGGTGGTTTGCTCAATTGGAAACCACATTCACTTTACGACAAATCAGTTCAGGGCTAACCCGTTTTAATCACATAATTGCGGCACTGCCATATCAAGTCATTCACGAGATGGACGATATTCTGGGGTTACCGGACCTCATGAAGCCCTATGAACAACTCAAGGCAGCAGTAAGTAAGCGCGTTGGCTTGTGCAGTCGCCAGCGTTTACTTCATCTTCTGACTGCGATCGGGCTTCATGACCGTAAACCATCGCCGCTTCTTTGCGACAGGCCAGCCAGTAGTCGTCAAAGCTCGCAGGTTGACACCAAACATGCTTGGAATAGCTCACGCTGAGTTTGGGCACATGCTGCAGCTCGGAATCATCCGCTCAGCCAGTAGCCCTTGGGCCTCTCCACTCCACACAGTCCCTTAAGCGTCGGGCAATTGACGCCTTTGTGGAGGTTATCGTTCGCTAAACAACCCCTAGTACCCGACAGGTACCCGATCCCGCATATACAGGACATCACGGCTAGCCTTCATGGTACCCGTATGTTCTTGGAAATTGATCCCGGTTGCGGAAGAAGATGTCGCCGAAACAGTCGTCAACACACACCAATCGGTTTATTCGAATCTCCACGTATGCCTTTTGGCTTGCGAAACTCCGCACGAAAGTTTCATCGTTTTATGGACGACGTCACACGGGGTCTGGATATCGTTCATCCCTACATCGACGACCTACTAGCTGCAAGCGCTTCCGAAGAACATTTTCATGTAGTTAACGGCCATTGCTAGGTTTAGTTTTCGTTGGAAGCTGTGGAACCTCTTTCACCTCCCGATCGAACGTTGGCTATAAATTTTCTGAACTTCTCGCGAAACCGCATATTACGCGCTGAATAACTGGATTTAATTTATACTGCCTTAATACAATTCCACTTTGTTAAATGGTACATCGAACAGTCACTGGTGAATGCTGAAAATTATCAGCTGACCAAGTGGTGATATATGCCACACGAACCTACGTTTAACCTGGAAAAACTACGTTAGCATTTTGAAGCATATAACTACGCTGCAGAATGTCGTGTTACATCAAAAGTGTTGCTGAGGTGTAGAATTTGTCCGGTTTTGGTTGCAGCAGATTTAGAGGAGATATTTGCGAGTTCGTTCACACGAGGCAGAGTGTGACGCTCTGAGGACAAGTTGGTGGCCTAAATTAGACCTCCATTTGGGGTTACCTAGTACCAGATTTGTGCGGACTTATCCTTGAGGAAGACAGCGGAAAGATTCAGGCGTATGTATGAGAAGGGTGTGGAACAAGCTGTTCATACCTAGCTTTAGGTTGACGACTGACAATCCTGCTCGTCAGATGCGCAATCAGCAATCAGTTGTATTTGAAGGTCAACGACATTTCCAACTAGAGAATGATCTCATTCGGCCGAATCGTAGAGTAGTTATTGATAATGTTGTAGCGGCCTGAAGATTTCACAAGCCTGCCTGCGGTATGCTATGTAAAATAGTTGCAAAACTCACAGTTGCTCATTGTACCTAGGATATTGAAAAAGTTCGCATGATGTATGCTGTCCGATTGTTTGTCTTCACGTCGCGTGACTGTGGCGCAAACCCGAAACATGCACGTGTCACATTCTTCCGGTCTACTCGCTCGTTGACGGCCGGTCTCTAGCCTCTCTAGCTAATCCGCGTGTCGGTGCCGTTTATGGCGCTATCAGAGACCACCTGTACATTTTCGTCGAATAAAGAGTTAGTCGCTCTCCTTGATGGCTTTTTGGTTTTCGCGTCTGGTAGTGGCGTACCTGAGGGAAATGTGACTCAGTCCGACGTGCATTAACTTGCTGAGCCCGATCAAAGTGTGGCTGGTACCGAGTGCACTGTGATTGTGACACAATTATGTGGCGACTTCTTCATACGAACACACACTGGGTATCAAGTAGGAGATCGCAGCTGCTCATTTTTTTGTTAGCTTCATTCTGCCCGGTAGATCAACCACAAGAGGAGGTTTCCTCCCTGCAACCTCTAGCTTGTTCTACTCCCTCAGATTCGCTGTCCACGGTTATTGCCGGAGAATTATTACTTCAGGATCTGGGCAGCAAAATTCTGGGTGGGACAACAAACTTGATACAGAATATAGGTCACTGTGACATGTGGGGTTGGAGGATTCGCAAGAACTGGGTGAAATCGAGACTTCCGTGTGTGTGTGACCGAATGAGTCTGTGAAAAGTTGCATTGAATTGTGTGTATTTATCGACTTCTCTGAAGTGGGAGTACCGCGCAGTCGCCTACGTTTGCTTCTCTGACGATAATGGCAACATTTTAACGCGCCCCCTTTTTCGGGAACCCGAGTGACGTCTCTCAAATCATTTCAAAATTCCCTACTTGATCCGGCCTCAAACTTACTTGCCGTTCGCAAGTGTCGAGCGATGCACTCGTTTTCGAAATCTATTCAGGGGAATGCGAAGCTCCGGACAGATTCGGTGATTGTGTTGTGTTATATGAACAAAGTTGTTACACGCCACAACGCGTTCGTCACAAATGAACTGCTAGGGGCCCTCGATTTATCTGACCCAAGACGGCGGGAGCATTTTGGATCATGTGATAATTCCGTGGATGAGCCATCACGTAGAGTGAAAATTTTGCGGTGTTTCCCAGGTTTCGAATGAAGTAATTTTTAGTGTTGTATGCAGGTTGATTATCATGCAGGACAGCTTTCACCCACGATACTATTGACATTGAACGAACCAGAGACTATGGTGAGTGGCATGAAGAAGTCTCTCAACTATAGAAGGGTCTCTGGTGCATAGGAGCCCTTCGTATTGAATCCAGATTCGTTGTTAGCGTTTACAAGAAGCCTAACAGTAATTGACGTAAACAACATCGTTGTCATTTACAGAGCGCTAACATTTTCGAAGAATTGTGGTTAGTAGTGTGTCGCACGGTTGCCAGATCCGTTTGAAGGTTCTCCACAGACACTTTTGATGCCCGAGTTCTCCATTCGACTCCTTATGTATAAAGCCCTTTCGGTTTCCCAAACTAGCCGCACTTACACATACATATTGTTTTACTCTATTGCAGGACAATGTATAACCTATTTCATTTAGCGTGCAGTTTGCATTATTTGCAGTGATATTATTATTAACAAGACTTGTGAGGCAAAGTTTTAGCGCAATATTCATTCAACTTTGAGCAGTCGATTTGCGATTCAAGGTACGTTTTTAATGTTGTTATTGACCGTTACAGTTGACCTACGTAGCCGACTGCTTTACAGATTTCATTGCTTACGAAAAACAGTACCGCGTAATCTTCGATCAGCATATTTGCGAGCTGCTTGACGACAATTTGGGCGTCACAGACTCTGCTCGTGGTCTCTTCCAGCAGAATAATCCGTCTCGTAGCGCAAATCGTAAACTGGATCAACTTTCTTTACTCGTTCTATCAGTACAGTTAGTTTTTGATTAGTTATGGCCACCTGAGATTCTCTTCCTTGAAAACCCTGATCAGCTTGTCTTTGCTGCCCCCATTTCGAACACGCTCACTAAACATGACTTCACCGGATCTTGTCCCCCCCAGATTTTAATCTGCGAACGAACCAGACATAAAGGAGACATGTCACTACCTTCACTGGTTTTAACCGATTAAAACTTCGCGGCATCGGAAATTTCATGATGGGATTTAATGCACACGCATTCTCACACTTAGATCACGCCTCATCCCTCGGTGCAAAAGAAAATGATGGCTGCTCTCTGAAAACGCCGAAAACTTTGGTCTCTAAAACTAATAGTCCATCTTCTGTGAATATGAATGCGAAACTCTCCAGGGCGCCGAATTGGTCAGATGCAGCTCAGAACTTCCGGCATGTTAACTATTTCAAGGTGAGCAACTCACGATATGCTTGGAATGGAACGACACTAAACTGAACCGTTCCTCTCTGCTGACCTACTATAACAACAGCTTAATATACCAACAGCTCAGTAACCCAGACCAACTATGTCAAAAAGCAGTTGAATTCCTACTCCCGTGACAGTAGTTGTGTCTGCAGAAGAACAACGAAGAATCCTCATTGGTTTAACGGATCTAATATACGTCGACCCCATCGCCCAGGCTAGGCAGCCCTTCCATTCTACTGAGCTAGCATGGAGACCCTTTCTGCAAAGGTTTCAGAGCCGCATGTGTGCTGAAATTAGCGTGGAAACAGCCCCTCCCGAGAGATCAAAGGTTGAAAAACGGCATTTCAATCTACTCGTCCTGGTATAAAGTGCATCCAAATGGTTCGGTATAAACTGGCAGCAATAATTTAGTACGTTCCACGTCAAAAGGAAATCTCTGATAAGCCGAATCCCGCGTGTTTGAGTTAACTGTTTCTTGCGGTTCGCACTCCAACAGTATGTGTTCAGCCATACAAACGCTATTACATATCCACTTTCTGAAAAAAAACCGTTACCCTGTAGCATGGCACGAAGATCGTCTGCAACAGACAGATTCCTCAGTCTTCCTGGACGGTAACAAGCAGTCATGCTATGAGACTTTGCCCGCTGTTAGCAGCCGCCCATTAATGCGCAAAGTTTGCAGGAGGAGTTAAGAATTGATGCCAAAAGGACGGATGCTCAACTCATCTACCTCAAGACATCAGGTCAAAAACCGTGGGCTCCACCTCAAAGAGCATAACACCCACTTGTCACTTTCTGGGACCCGAACCTTCAAAAACACCTAGCCGAAATCTGTATCGATCTTGCATGTTCGGTCATGTAGAAACCCCCCGAGTGTAAAGCGGAACCGAAACTAAGAGGACGCGCCTAATACGTTCGTGTGGTTTGTACAGTCGCCGGGGAAGAGGCCCCAATTGAGGACAACTTGACTGATCGAACCGTAACGTAATTACCTATATCGTTCCTTACCGTTTCCTTACTTTTGTGGTAGTGTTACGTGTTCTTCATTAACGGTTACAAACACACCCCTATTATCCTTCTTCATTGGTATATTACAATTTGGTGACCCTGCCAGGATCTCAAGGAGACAGATGCCAGTAAAACGGGCGAAAGGTGATAAGAACACCAACGAAAAGGGCAGAATTGACGCGATGACTGAGGCAGTGAACACTCACACGGGCGGTCGAGAATCTCTCTTTGCCACAGCCAGCAACTGCGGTGCCCCCTCTACCGATGTCGAAGAAGCTTTTCCCGGGGATACCGTATCGACGCTGGGTGAGCATGGCAAAGCTGTATATCGATTAGTTTGTCGCTGCTTGACGTAAAGTGGCTCTCCTTTGTCTCCTGTCAGGCGAGGCGCTAGATATCTTCCTGAACAGCCAAGTGATGAATGGTGAGATCGGTGACAGGACCTAACAAGATCTCCGCCAGATGTTAGGCTCACCTAGGTTGCCAGCACAATGGAGGGAACAGTTTCAAGGAAGACGACAACAAGCAGGCAAGAGGGCCGGTGCGTTTGTGAGAGACCTGAGATACCTCGCCGAGCGGGCGTATGATGGTGAGTCCGCCCAAGGACAAGAAAAGTGAGTATTGGGACAGTTGGTCATTAGTGTGTCTAGCATGAGTAACAAGCGTTAGCTCCCGCTGCATACTCCAACCACATTGTACGCGGCACTGAAAATTGCAGAGAACTTAGACGGAGAGTTGACGCCGCCCTTGAGACGCCGACAGTGCCGTGCCTCACGCCGCACAATGAACACCGTCCACTAGCTTATCGTCGTACATGGTACCGTGGTCAGGCACTAAATTACAGAGGCCCCCGTGGACCGGCCTCCGTCCGACTTCCCTCAAATCCCGGACGTGGAACCTCATGCCGTGGTTAGAATGATCAGCCCTATGCTTCTTATCGACGGCGACGGTAAATAGCCTCAGGTGAGCGGATTTATAATACGATATATGTTCCATCAGCAATCAGTCCGTGTTTAACTTCGGCTTCTGTCGTAGAATTGAAGATTGAGGACACCGCTATTGTGGGATTGTTAGATACGGGGGCAGCCTGCAACTTGATTAAATCAGATGTGTTTAAGAGACTCGGCTGCCATAAATTAGATTCCTGTAACTGGAAGCTAACCACCGCCAACGGTCCGTACATGAGTTTGATAACGTCTATGGTACAGGTAGCTAACCAGACACTCCGACACAAATTCGTAGTGGCCCCGAGTCTTCCAGTTGATTGACCTCTCAAGGTGTCTCGGATGCTCCCTAGAGCTAGCAAAGCGTCAGTTGGTTACGCCATCATTTGCGCTGTTTCTCATATCTTAGTATGATCATAATCGCTCAGAATTCCCTCTGCATATCGCTCCGGGGGATCAAGTGTTACAACTTGAAGCGTTACTCAAGGGATCAGGGTGCTGTAATGACACCCAAAGCACAGCTAAGTTAAGGAGGGTAATTCTCGATCACATTGACGCGTTCGCTTGGAGTAGAAACAACCTTGGGCGAACGAATATGCCAAAACACAAAATAGACACGGAAAACACTCCTCCAATAAAGGCGGCACACGAAAATCCCAGTGGCCCTACAAGAAGAATTTGTCATGATGATTAACGAAATGTCTCAGAAAAATGTAATTCAGCTGTCGAACTCCCCATGGTTCTCCCCTGTGGTGCTGGTCAAGAAGAAAGACGGTAGTTTACAACGATGTGTTTATTATAGGAAATTGAACAAATTTACCATCAAGGATGCGTTTCCATTGCCCCGCATCAATAATTTGTTTGACGCTCTGGGAAGTTCCACCTATTTTAGCACGCTGGATTTGGCCTCAAGCTACTGGCAGGTAAAAATAGAATAATCAGACCGGGCTGAAACGGCGTTCGTGGTGCTCACAGGAATGTATGAGTTCTCTGTCTGTGTGTTTGTCTGTTTGTCATTCTGACTGTTTGTGTGTCTCTGTCTGTTTTTCAGTCTATCTGTCTGTGTGTCTGTCTGTCTGTGTGTGTCTGCATGTCTATCTTGTTATCTGACTGTGTGGCTGGCAGACTGGTTGGCCTGCTCTCGCTACAATCGTGTGTGCGTGTGTAGATGCTTGCACACCATTAAGTGTGTGTCTGTGTGTGTTCATCTTTGTATGTTTGATTTCGGTGTGGCGTGGTTTGTGTGTGTGTTTGTGTAACATTGTAACATCGATTTTAGATGTTGGGAATATTTGGCGTTTAATCGGACGGTCTGGAGGAATACGGTTCGGGCGGGCGTCCGAAAGTTCAACGAGCAATTATTGCGCACCCGCGAGCGGAATCGTGCGGTACGCAAAGGGACCATCGGTGTCATAGGTCGCGGTGACGTGACTATATGACGTTGCGACCTGTGCGGCCGCGAATGCGCTGGCCGTTTGGGACTATTAGGTCACCAACGTACTCATAGTACCCCGTCGGCGAAGAGGCGGCGAGTACGTTAGGCTCAGGTAGGTCATATCAGTATATTTATTCTACTTCTGGTAATGACTGCATCGGCCAACATCGTGATCATTGACAATTAATCCGCTCTTTTTGTCAGAAACTTGGGTGTCTGTGGTCTTCTACCCATCCTTTTCTCCGGCTTTGTTGATGTAATGTATGATGAATGGTCTGCCTGGCTTTTCATAGTTCAGTGAAAAATTTGCTTTTCATCCCTGTCTTCTTTAGGTTGCACTAACCTACACTCCTATACTGCAACGCTTCTTGTATTACACTTCAGAAATTTTTCTTTTCAGTGTAGATCTCGTCATTGCAGCCTCTCTCTGTTTAGTTTCCGAGAGATAAGTGTTTCCTTTCCTTATTAGCCAATCAAGTGGCTAACCAGCATTGGCCGGCTGGACACAAAGGCCCCACTGGCACACCTCCCAGTCTTATTCCTTCGGGTTTGCACTGGATACGTGATGTGTTAGTGGAACTGCAATTGGTGCAGCGCAAGCCAATTGCAGTGATGGATAAGCGCAGGCGTCCTTCAGCTTCGGTCACAGTGACAGGCTAATCCGAATCGGATGCCCCCAACCGTTTATGTACTGACCGCTAGTCACGCCTTCTTCCATGTGAATTTGTGCCAGTGAAACAGAGCGACTTATTGATACATAGAAAATGGGATAAACTTCGTGAAAAGGGTCATCCTATGTGCGAATTCTGCGAGGAACGGTTTTATGAGATGGAAGATCTCGTCAGCCATATTCGAGACCGTTATTTTCTGTGTGACTTATGCATGACGACGGGAAAATTTGAAGTATTCAGGTCGGTTTCTAGTATGAAAATTTTATCTGATGTCAGGCACATTGCTCTCTGTTATCAACATCCCTTTTGGGGATGACATGTCCTCACGGGAGTATCTTCAAACTGGCTGTTTTACGTTACCATCTCCATTTCTGAAGCACTAATGGAGGTGTTTCCCCCACTTGTTGCAGCATGGTGGGATCCTTGGTGCTGGCCGGTGCAGCAACCCGTGCACCAA
The DNA here is from genome assembly GCA_008508345.1 of Paragonimus westermani. Taxonomy (NCBI): domain Eukaryota; kingdom Metazoa; phylum Platyhelminthes; class Trematoda; order Plagiorchiida; family Troglotrematidae; genus Paragonimus; species Paragonimus westermani. Next base: position 180,862 of record QNGE01000491.1, on the reverse strand, counting down.
CTGACAGCCAGTCTCGAGACCTGCGAACCGATCCAAAACTCGATTAGTATTTAATTTCTATGGACATCACATGCTTTATGTGGTTACGAAACATCTTTCAAAATGACCATGAGGGCGGCGATTGATAAATTGTGTGTATGTGCTTGCCACGACTATCTTCTTACACTAGCAGATTCGGAAGTTGTGCCTCATGTGGCAAGAAACATTCCAGATACACATGCATTCATCGCAGCTCTATATGCCACAAGTGTGGAAAACGAGGTCATTTACAATTTGTCTGTAAGTCGAAAAGAAATTGCCAATTCATAGTGACTGGTCAAAATGAAGTTGATGCTATATGTGACAAGATGGAATCTTTTACTTTGACAGTTGGATCATCTACTTCAGGGCATTTATTTCATACCCTTTTCACATAACGTGGCACAAGGCATGATTTTATTATCGAGACTGGCAGTGTAGAATCTATTATACCACAAAGACACCTATCACAGTTCTATCCGAATTACATACTTCGTCCTTTTTATGTAACCATACGAGGTATAACTGGTCATTCCATTCCTGTTTTGGGTACAGTCACTACTCCGATCTTTAACGAACAATCCGAACCACTTGGTTGCACCTTTATTGTTACTCGTCATGGCTCATCCATTTTGGGGCCGAATGTTTTAAAAATGCTACATATCCAGGTTCCCTTGCTTGTGGCACGGAATAATTCCACAAGCCTGAGAGACCTCATTCTCAAGTGCTCGGAAGCCACGGGCGGCATGAAGATACTTCCGGTTAAACTATAAGTAACTGGTGGTGCGGTTTTTCTGAAACATCGTATAATTCCTTATGGACTCCGTGAACCGGTAACTAAAGTGCTCAACCAGCTAGTAGAGAAGTGCGTTATTGAGCCTATTGATTCATCCCCTTGGGCCACGCCGATTGCGACACCCTAGAAGTCTGATGGGAAAACTGCGCGAATATGTGGAGATTATCGATTTACTGTAAATCGATGCCTTAAGCGAAATACATGTACTACTGCAGAACCTGAGGACATTCTGAACAAGCTATCAGGATCCAAAGTTTTCTCCAAGATAGACTTGAGGAGTGCATATTTACAAATTCCTTTATATCGGACATCAGTGCCGATAACAACAATCAATACACCTAATGGACTTTTCCAGTACCGATTTTTGCCGTTTGGACTTAGCAACTCTCCTGCTATCTTTCAGCAGGTAATGAATAACATTGTGAAGGGTATGGATGGTGTTGAAGTTTATCAGGATGATATCATCGTACACGCTCCAGACAAGTTAACTCATGATTCTCGTCTTTTGAAACTATTCCAACAGTTTTATGACAAGAATATCGCTGTTAATCCCAACAAATGCGCTTTTGCTGTAAGCAGTTTCGAGTGTCTCCGTTACTCAGTTGATGGTAACGGATTCAAGCCTGATGCCAAATGTCTCGACCCATCACTTAATGCAACTTCACGCGAAGACTTGGAAGGTTAAAGGGAGGATCAGCGAGAAGGAAATAGATGAAGATAGGAAGCGTAGATACCGACTTCCCATAAAACCCACAACAATCGCCAAACAGTCAAAAAGTGCAGCTGCTTCAAAAATGAGTGTTACTGAGTTTACGTGTTAGATGGAATAACAGTGTGTCAAACGGAAGCGATGTGACAGGAAAATCCGTCAGTTACCTTGTGTTTATTTAGTGGATTCGCACAATTGCACTTGCGCAGTCCTTGCGGTAAACGCTGTCGGTCACGTCTAGACGTCCAGGTTGGTTACTAGCCCTTTTACTTTAGAGTATAATCACGACGTAAATTTCCCCTTGCACGATGCACATACTGTTGGTTTTGTCAAGGTTTGTCGCGTTATTTTGAGATTGCTGAGCGTTGCTTGGTGTTGAAAGGTGGCCCTACGATTTGCTCTCTTCCTCAAATGGAGTACATTACTCATCCTTGTTTTGACACCACCTACTTTGACCGTCTCCCTTACCATTATTTAGTCCGAGCCCTGTAAACTTCTGAATGCCGAAATGAGACATTTTTCTCACGTATTTTTCCTTGAGTAACTTATGATACCTGTCGTTTCTAGATGCATAAACAATCGGTTTGCTCTGACCCCGACAGTGAACATTTGTTCGAGTGGGCCCAACCCGTTTTATTGTCCACCATTGTTGACCGGGGCCTAGTTGTCGATTTAATGTGCGAACACTCTCTTTCTTTGATTTTTGAGGATTTTCACATTCGAGGTGAGAGACCCAAGTTTTTGTACATTGATCCAATTAGTTCCGTATTAAATATAATTATTACGAGCGCCTTCTCGTTTACCGTTTCGAGGATAGATTATCTCTCTCGTTGGATATTGAGAGGCATTTACGGGATCAACAGATTGCACGTAACTCCGTGTGAACTTGAAACGGTAACGAACGATTCAATTCATGCAACGAATGGCCCAGTCACCTAATGTGAAGTGAGCGGCTCTAGGCATTTTCTTGACTAACACTGTCTAACTTTAGCAGTGAATCCGTATACTTTCGAAGTTTACATAGTTCATGGAGATTTTCTGCATCTCCATTGGTGGAAACCACCGAAGTATGCAATTTGGTTGATGTACACTGTTTCAGAAGAACTGCCTGAACCTTATGGGGGCTAGCATCATGCCGCCTGTCATCAAAGATGATGATACTGGGCACACGCACACACTATTTGCAGGGGTGCGGCAAGCACGGTTTTTCAGTAGCTTCCATGATGTGGTCAACGTTCGTGCCAAGAAAAAAGCCATGCGTCGCAATGAGACTAAACCTTGACGCGGTGTGACGGCTTGAGCATCTCAATCACCTGTTGGGCTACGCTAAACGGTGTGATGACCATACTCTCACAGTAACTATTGCCAGTCAGATTGCTGGATGGAGGTTTAATAAACCAGTCCCCTGGTTCACAGGGTTGAGAGTTGAATGAAAGTTGACATTGTTTTCCAAAAACTGTACTGGCTATGGTATACTGCCACCCGCTGCATTGTGATATGGGCTTTCAAGCCAGAAGTTTTGGTTGGAACTCCATTCATTCTTTGGTCTAGTTCTGAGCATCCTTCCAGTATCTTAGCCCGCATCCAACCTTGAATACTCACAACTCCAGTAATCCCATATGGCACCAGCCATCCCGCAGTATAAACGGGGACGTTCTAACTGCTATACAGAGCAAGGTGGATAAACGAAGGCGATACCGTTGATCCATTTCACACAAAGCTATCAAACTTATCTCCCAGGCCCCGTCCGACCCTCATTTCCGGTAACTACTCTGCAGGCCACACAGCGGATAACAGTGAAAGTTATTACACTTCTTCCGTAAGTCCCTCATCCCACTATTTATCCTCAGGACTCTGCCGTCGCCTGCGTAAAAGTTCGCACTCTTCAATAGGGAGGTCAACGGGCCTCCCTCACACAAACGTTAGATCCGTTGCATATCGGTGTCCGTTGCATTTTGGAGGCTAGATTTCAGGACGGTGGGCAACGTATGGATTCAACAGCACTCGCATTTTCCACCGGATGCTGGTTACACATTTAGAGTAATCCCACGGTCGACGCTGTTGGTCAGGCTGGAGTAGGTATGGAATTCATTACGACGGCCTCGACCGCGTTGGTAGATTGAATTCGAGATAACAGTGCTGTTTGTGTCCTCGGCCTCCTAGGCTTTATTAAGGCCAGATCTAGATGCGAAAACTTCAGAAGTCTTTTCATTGAGTCTGGGTATGATCTAGCTGATGTTGGGGACTCCGGCTTCAAGGACACTGTTATAACGCGGAACGACCGGGCGGCTGCAGTCCAGCTGTAACGATCCGTACGAAGGTGTTATATCACGGAGAGTCCGAGTGAACACAGTTGAGCTGGGACGGTCCCCACAACGCAATAATACCTTACGCGCTGTTTTACCACGAAGAGCCTATCCTCAAGCAGACTACGAATGAAGAACAATAGTCTGCAGAAAGAGGGCTTCTACTGTTTCAGTTTGTAGAAGAATTACGAGGGCAGCTCTTTCGTATCGATAGCTCGTCAAGCGGCCTGGTGAACAACGTTCAATATTCAATGATCGGTAATCAGTGTTCAGTAGTCGATGTTCAAAATTCAGTGTTCAATATTCAATACTCAGTTTTCAGCAAAAAGCGTCCTGGGTTGGCAACAGGCGAACTAGCGTTCAGTATGTAGACCGGAGCAAGAAATAAAAGTGATGGCGCAATAGAATAATACGAATCTGAAAAAGTAATAAATGTTCATTACCGTTTAAATGGACGGTTTTTGGGGTATTTAATATCCCGAACAGGCACGTTTTATTCGGATATGACCGCTGTCCTTCGGTCGACACATGGTCCTGACAATGTGGTTCTGGCAGGAGTTATGGACACACGGGTGGGCCCTGTGGGTGATGTCGCGTGTTGATGATGGTGGTGGAACCAACGGCTAAGAAGGAGCCTTTAATCATCTCACCTTCGCGTTTTAATGTTGGAGCCGTACCAGTTTCTGGTTGCAGCGGGATCGGGTTAGGGGAGACTCACGATATATACTTATGTCTGCAGCAAAAAGTAGTACTCGTGTCACTAGCTTGGATAGTTTGGTCAGGCTGTGGTGAGTCAAAAGCCGATGTTTGGTTCATCATATGGCCGCTTCCGACAACTTGGAGGATTGAGGGAGCACTTTAACAAACTTATTGTTCAGGTTCAACCAAGATGTTGAAATACTTGGACAGACGGCCTTATTGCGGAGAGAACAGCCTCCCATCCTGTTGTGCAGTGCCAACCAATCGCCGTGGGAGAACAACGGTCATGTTAGGGTTCTCAGTCTTCCACGGAGACGTTGAGCAACGCGTAGTGATATACCAACGATTCCAAATATTCAAAACAGTATTGGATAGCGATGCCCCGGTACTATCGTACAAACTACCAGAGTGAATAGTTGGACAACCTCAACGGTTTCGATTGACAGATCGTTTCTAGGGAATTAGTTACAATTTCCTGCTCAACGGGCTGAAGGTGAACTATGATGATATGATAAAGATTTCATACACACGAGAGTTTTCCCAAGCAGTCGACAGGTTTAAGACTATGAGGGCGAGCTGAGATTGAACAAAATATAATGTCCAGCAACTGCCTACTTGCATAATTCTTGAATGGGCGCGGTAAAACGAAATTGTTTAGGTTAATGTCCAATTAACGTTTCGAATCAGCGGAGGTCGAATGTAGGGAAACAAACACTTGGGGGAATGGAGTTGGGTGGGATTTTCACAGGACTACCTCAAAGGCCGTTACAGGGGGTGTCCTGTGGATACAGTGATAACGCCGTCAACACAAGTGGTTTTCGGTGCGATATTAACCGGCTGGTTTTGTATTAAGAGTGCATGGTCTATGGTGATACGTCGCACTGCCTCATTCATGAACGTACTTCGAAACTCTGACTTTATTTTGAACACAGGCCACTGTGTTGAGACCATAGAATGCATGAAGGCTGACGTCAGTGCACCAAACTAAACGTCTCAGTGCTACCGTTCCTGTTTGCCTACATTGTTTCTGGAAGGTCCGTGAGATTCCACTTACTGAGGTTTCATTTAAGTGCATGAAATTACGGATAGTTTTGTAACCACCTTGGCAAATCAACTTACGCCTGATTACAAGGAACTGGAGGTAGGGCAAACAGATCAAATTGAATAACGTTAACATCATGGCTAAAAATCATCATGTGAATCTGTATCCACTTGCTCAAGATGCTGCCGAATACATCCAGTTTTCAGCTGAATGCCGTGTTGATTGTGCAACCTGACATTCAAGTCAGCTGTCATTACCTATTTCACGGATTACCGAATGACTAACTTTGCGAAAAATAATTCACCGCACATACTATACACTTTCATTATTACTTCGTTGCTGACTCCATCTCTTAACCAATTTAGAAGTTTCAGCTTTCTCGTCAACTTATCTGTAGCACCCAACTAGGAGAGCCGACAGAGATTGTGTTTGAAATGTGGTACTCAATACGCGGTGGTACTAGAGTAACACAAAAGAATAAGGGTACAAAAGTATGAGAATTACTCTTGCTAGTCTGACGGCCTGTTCTTTCGGGGTTCTCGTGCACACTGTTCACGTAACGGTCTGAAAGTTGGACGAGGAAGCCGTGTAACAGTCACCACTTGAAATTTAATCCATACGCGCTCGCTGGTTTCGTTCGCGCGTTACATAATTTGCCATCAGATTACGGGGATTTTAACGTATTCGATTGCAAACTTCTGATCAATGGAATAAAATTATTCCATGCAACAAGAAGGCATGTTTCACGCCCTCCAGACTATTCAGCCAACTACAATCTCGACGATGCCACAGACTCACATATTAGCTGTCAACCAACGCGAAAGTTACCGGCTGTCGATAATTTTGAGCCTATTCTTATGTGATTTAAGACTGTAACCTCAGAGTAAAAAGTTGTATGCAGCTTAAACGCAGGTCTTCCATCTACTTCGGCCATTACTTTAAGAGTCTTGAAGGTTCCTGTCATGTCGCCTCTAGCCCTACTTCACACAGAAGAAAAAAGTCAAGTCTCCTCTCGCTGTCCTCGTACGGGTTGCCCGACATCCCCTCCAGAACCCTTATAATACTCCTCTGAACTTTGGTCAAGTACTCCAGATGTGACTTCATATACGCTTTGTGGAGGAGAAACAGCACCCGTGGTCTCTCTCAACGTATACATATAGAGCGGTGTATTTCTTCCTTGCGGCGTCTCTGAACATGGCTTGGAGGCTATGAGGTGCCCAGCTTCGAGCACCGCCAAGTCCTTCGCTGTCCCTACCCTACTGTGCTCTCTCCCCGCACCCTGCTTCTCGAGGAACCCCGTAGGACCTGGCTGTTCCACTGCAAGCAGCTGACTATACTCGTCCAAACTCAAGAGTGGCTGGCTTTATCCTGACCATTATTGAGCAGTATTCGGTTAGTTTCGCTTGCGTGTGGCTCCAAGATTTCTTATCCTTTTGATCTAAGTGTGCAAGTGATTCGAGTTTGAAGATAAGCTGCTCCATTTCTTTTGTAATCGGGTTCTGTAAATGCTTCAAACTGGGTCAATGAGGCGTGCACACTTCTTCATAAACCGATTATAAGTGTGGCCATCCAAGCCGGGCAGACACCTTGTCTGTGATATGCCCCGAGTCACCTGACCCTGCTTTGGAAAGCAGCGTGGCAGAAATGTGGTGGCAGGAATTCAGGTTGACATGCGATAGATGACATTATCAGTCGCGTGTGTGCATAGGCACAGGGCTGTACAAACTGCGCGGCAAATATGTTGACACGTGCTGGGCCTGCGTAGAGTGTAGGACTGGTGAAAGAATTGCTTAGTCTTCTAGACCGATCAGAATCCTTAGAAAGCTTTCCACAGAGCTCGACTTCCGGCACTCGTTCCCCAAGTCAAACAACAAGCTAGCCTTGAAAGCCGGCTTCTGAAAAGCCATTGACTGGACAGCATGGAACTTCAAAAAAGGCGAGTGCACTCTGATGGCTCAGTGGATGCAACCTGTACGCCTCACATTGGGAGGCTGCCCAGCTGTGCGTTTAACTTCACTCACGCTGACGACGATACGCCCCAAGAATTACAGATCGATTTCACCAAGACTCCAAATGAGTAATGAGGCTGCTTAGGGTCAACGTCAACCAAACACCAATAAAGATACGAAAACCAGGGAAACCAGCACTATCGGCATCAAATGCGAGAGTGAGGGAATGTTGCAGGAAATCAATAAATTATCGTATACACTAAGTCCCAGTAGCCCGATAGAAGTGGAGGGGGTTTTGGCACGGGCAGCGCAACATAACGTCTATCTGCGTAAATTAACGACTGGTCTGCAAAGACAAGACAACGCGCTTGGACAGCCAAAACCCTAAAAGGGTCGAAAAATAATTGTCTACGACCTCAAGCTGGCCAGAGAGGAGATTAAATATGGGAAGTCCTCGAAAATGCAATTGATTCTAAGTGTCCTGAAAAAAAGCTGAACTATTGGCAACGACGAAGTGGCGCCGAGCGCACAGACTCGGTAATTGCACTGCATCTAACACAAAACAAATCGTTCCAGACCGCTACGAGTTGGAATTCGAGATCTTAACGTTTGAGGTCTGGTGCTAACTGAAACCCACAAGATGGATCAGGAGGTGCCGGGTATGATTGTAGCATGAGTCAAAGCCATGCATCGCAAATTTGACCCGCATGTGGCAATGTCACTTGAACAGGAAATCAGAAGCCGGCTTCTCAGCAAAAGCCAGAGAGCAAACCAAAGCTCCAGGTGAACGATCCGCCGATGTAACAATCTGGGAGAGCCAACCAGAGAGCAGAATGGTTTGCGTCGGTCTGGGTCACACCGCCATCCAGAAGCGGCCTTGGCCGTCGATAGAGAACTCCGACCAAACTTCGAGATAGTCAGAAGTTCTGGTAGCCAAGGCTGAAAGGCATGCTGCAAAACGTTAATAAGAGAGACGGGCAGCAAACAGTGATTCACTCCGTAGATATTTGGCTGACCATAAAAACGTGTTCCAAAGAAGAAACAGTTTTGGCGGGTTGGGCGTGTGGGTTCTAGTAGAATCGCAATGGCCGTGGCAATGCCGTTGGAGGCAGTTACTTAATAACTGTAATGATAATAATTGTGCATCTCTCAACGCATCTGTGAGAAACATGCTCAGGCGAGCTTGATCCATGCACACAATGCAAAGCCATAGGCAAAACTGAACCCCAGAAGTGTTGATTGCGCAATGAGTCAATTATATGAATAACGCTAAAAAAGCGGAAATATTATGACATAAAAGTTCCACCTTAAGAAGAATAACTTGAGAGGTATGCCTCTGAGAAGATGGTACACAGAATATCCGAAATTCGAAAAAAAATGCTGAGTAGTTACATCAATTTGCACCCCATAAGATGATCACCGACCTACTGGTCAAGTTCATGCCGGAAAGAGGTGTGTTAGTGGTGGAAAGACTGTACTATCGAAGAATTCCACTATTATTCAGCGATCACAAGTCCTCTTTTGAACCGTAACTGCGGTTGCGTGAACACTCAAAATGCCGCCAGCTCTCTCAATGTCAAACCTCCTTCGATGGTTTTCGGAGTGTATTGCATTCCGTATGTGACACCAGAGGAGGATAAAGCACTGATGAAATCAGTGCAGTAGGTTTTTCAATCAGGCTGTCGCCTGCCCGTTCTGGAAGACTTCACTGCGCTCAAATTCAGCGGGTTACTGAGATCTGTTAGTGGTGAAATTTCCAATCACAAATCGTTCAACCAAGTAGGCGATATCACACTCACAGCTTGTCACAGTGGCCGAGAGCTCCCGACCTAGACTGATGGCCTCATCGTTGGGCTTGATCAAAGTTCGGCTCAGCAGAGACTTTACAAACGCGTTGTTTGCAATAGTACTCGAAAAGAGTGATCACATGACATAGCTCTTGGTTGAATGTTCTCTTCCAGCTGAACGTGCACAGAAGGGGTAACGTTTTCACCAAATTGGCAACAAAACACTGAGATTGAAGGCTAATGCCATGATCTAGAACCCGTCAGTTTTCATACGGGACGTCAACAATTTGTAGGCAGATGGCGATGATGACCTTCGGGCTCTCACAGACAAGAACCGCACACTGAGAACAGGCCAGAAGTAGAAAATCTAAGCCATTGTGTTGCTCCAGATTCAAAGAAGCGCCACAGAGGAAGAAGCGGCTTGCAAGGATTTTGCTGCGTGGAAGGGGTTGGGAGGATTCAGGATATGCGAGTGAACTCGGAACGAATTATGCAAGGTGGCAAAGAATGCTTGTCTGGTCTATGAGCTCAATTCAACGCATTATGTTAGAATGGACTTCAAGATATTTCAGGGTTTTGCTCGGTCCATGCCCTTTCGGAAAAAAGATTTCGTGACCATACTTTTCCATAAAGAGGGGGTTATATCGACATCAGAGAGTATAATGGATGCGATCATGGCGAATGGAAATCGCCCGAACACGAGGACCACGACCACGGTCGACCAGAAAGTAACGTCCCGCGAAGTTGGACGAGCGATACGTCTGCACAGTATTACAAAATCTTCAAGAACTCAGTCACTTGTATACAGATGACTTTGAAACTGCCGACCACATTGCATTTCATACCAAATATAGGAGCGAATTCTAATGAGGAATAGTTCACTCTGCTTGTCAGTTAGTTATACATTCGAACTGCTTCCAGTGTGTTTTCCTATCAGTTTTTCAGGGAGAAATCAACCGACGTAATGTAAGCCCTGAAAACGATTTCACGTGAAGTCATCGCTTGGTTGTTCCTGCCTGCGGTCCGTATGGTGTGGTGTGAACGTGTGTAACATGCTCCATTCTGTCATTGACTATGTGCATACTGTTTGGTTCATTGGTTATTGAATGTGCTCGAATGTAGTTTGCCATTTGTACGCAACTCAGTGTTCACTTACCTGAGTGTCAGTTGCCAACTGTTCACCCCTAAATCCTCCGACGTTGACATCGACTCTCACTTGCACCATTCTAGCCACAACTCCTCAATCTTCGTATCATGGATGCTTGCGGTCGTCGGATTATCTGTTAACAACATAGAAGAAACAAACGTATTTCATAGACGTCGTCGTACGTTGGAGGGCAAAGTGGCCAGCCCTACGGCTACAAAGAGTGTTGGAGTGTCGGAGGGTCTCTCAACGAATTTGAGGAAGACAAGTGTGGTGTATTTTGAACGATTCAAATGAAAGTTTATATCGACTTCGCTCGCATATTCCTTGTCAATGTTGTCCATAGCGTAATTTGTCAGGTCGGAGCGGCTACTACTGTGAACGCTTGCTGCCTACTTGTGCGTTGTCCATAGCTCACGTCAACTGAACGGAGCATATTTCAGCGTAAACCCAGCACTCATGAAACGGAATAATGAACGTGTGCTATAGTATGTCGCTGTACATTATGCCATTTACAACATTTGGGTGTGAGACAAGGGTGTGAGACAAAAGTTCGCAAACCGCGTCCACTGAGTTTCGTTTCCACAGGGTGACATTCGGCTGGCAGTTCCACATTCGTCGATCTAGATAGCTGGTCGTCAATAGCCAGTCAACACAACTTGGCCGATTTACAAGTGCCGCCGTCGTCATCTTGCCCTCCTACTCGTTGATCTATGGCCCATGAACTCTCTGTCCTGACTAGTCATGTAAAAACATGCTAGGGGACTTTCACCAGATTGTTGGGCAATTTTGCACCTTCTTCTCTTACCCTCCGGCGTTCAAGCACGAGTAAGTTCAACGAACTTAGCCGGTCTTGAGAGGCTGGGTACTTTGTACCCTAAACCGTGCATGTGGCGAGCCTCCGTATTTTTTTCGGCACAGCTCTGTTGTTCGTGAGATATCGTGACCGAGATTGGAGGCAGTATTCCACGTGGGGACGAATCATGACCCAGTAAACTGAAATGAACACTGCTGAACATAGGTAGGCGATCGCGGATTTCAGTTAACATGACGCCCTCCGTGGTTCCGTCGCGTCCGAGGCACACTGGGCAAATGAACTAAACGTACTTGTTAATAGGACCCCCAATCATGTGTTCGCTGTCTGGTTGCCAGTTTGACTGTCTGGCTATGCGCACCTTTCAGAAACCTGGATGTCGACTGGAGAGAATCAGCGAGGATATGGTTTTTGAGAATACTTAGCGGTAAACCCCAACTGAATGTCCACTCACAGAATTTCATGCTGCCCCCCTGGTGGACGTCCGGCTCTGAACACTTCCAACCAGCTCTATATCACCTGCGTAAAGGTAGTAGGGGCCGACTCGTTTGTCAGCCAGGTCGTTTATGTATACCAATAAGAGCAGAGAGGGGAGGATTGAACGTTCAGCGACTTCACTTAACAGATAACCCTCGTCCGGCAGTACTCTTCTTACTCTCCATCAACACGACCTTTCAGTTAGAAACATCTACATCCACCTACAGATTCCAGGAGATATAAAGCTTCTCCTGGCTTCCAGCCCACTAACCTGTGGTTGGCAGAATAGGAAAGTGTCTGAAAACGTAGGTTAAAGACCCCGGTCAATTCTCCTCTATCCAACTTCCATTTGATGGTGTCTAAAAAATCAGCAGATTTTTGAGACAAGACCCACCCTTTGGAAAGACCTGTTGAGAAGCTCTGAAAGATTTCTGCTCACAGAGGAATCTGCAAATCTCCCTTCGTGGTGTGCGCTCAGAAATCGTCCTGGTGACACTAGTCAAGGTTACTGGTCGGTAATTACCGACAAATGATTCATCATCATTTTTGAAGATGGGAGTTATTGTGGCTTTTCAAGAGTCCTTCACAACCCCCCGCTCCACTTAGCACGTTGAGCAGTTGAGCAATATGTGGTGCCACTATTTGGGCGAGAGTTTTCCGGTTGGCCGGAGAGATGCGATGTCCCAAGAAACTCCAAAGGCACGCTCATCGATATTAATTTTGATAACGTGTTGCGGGAAACGGTCGAAAACGGCACGGAAGTGAGATAAAGTTTCCTCATCAGAGCGGCTAGCAATCAAAACTTCGTCATTGTGGATGCATGTGAAACCGTGTCCATGCAACACATCGTCCATGAACCGCTGAAACGTTTGAACCACATTACGAAGCCCGAAGGGCATTCTTGAGAACTCGGAAAGTCCGAAGAGTGTTGTACTGGTTGTCTTCGGAAAGCCCTCTTCGGCAGCAGGGATGTGGTAATGGGCGCGTACTACGTCTAATTTAGAGAAGATAGTAGCACCAACAAATACTAAAGAAAAATCGTGGAGGTGTGGTGTAGGTTGCCTGTCCAAGATTGTGCAGTTTTTGAGAGCGCGTTAATCACCGCAAGGTCGTCAACCGCCCCAGAGATTTCCTAGGTACCATGTGTAGCGGTGTCGCACAACAGCTGTTCGAAGACCGAATTAAGCCCAACTGAAGCATATGTTCGAATTCAGCGTTGGTTACCTTGAGTTTGTCAAGGTGTAAGCGACGTGGATGGGAGAAGACCGGAGGACTGTGTGTTGTACTAGAATGTTCCAAATTGTGTCTAACCGTCTCGGCACGTGAGCATGGCTGAGTTAACGAAGGAAAATCCTTCATGAGTGATATGAAAGACGGTGGTGGTTGAAGTGCAAGCCGGATGCGGATTGATGCAATCGGCGATTAGATGCCGTTTACTGTGCAGGCAGTAGTGTTGTCAGTTAGGTTACGCCTTTTGACATCAACAGGGAGGATAAATGTGACGGGAAGTCGGCACCGATGGGTGGTGTCCGAACACCCGCAGACAGGAATTGAGTAGGTCGCCGTAAACCGAGGTCGACACTGAGCGAGCGTTCTCCGAAAGTTTTGACTCGACTTTGTTCTGCGGCCTGTAAAGTGTACTGGCCAGGCTGAATTCGACTGTTTATATGCAGTGGAATAACGCTGAGCTCGGCTTCGAAGTCGATAGGGAGCCTCAAACCAGTAGAATGATCCCTGATTAAAAACAGACGACTGTTATCTGCTGGATTAGCGACATCCGTTGCCGTTCCGGGATAGCCTGCCGGTTTGGCGGTGATGCGAGGCGAGTTCAAAGGGTGCGTGATAGGATGCATTTCTTTGCTTGGTGCCTAGAGTTTTGGTGGTACCAACACCACCTCGATGAACCGCGAAAGTCAGGTCGTGCACTGCTCTTAGATGGGTGCCTCATCAGCTCGTTGGTTTGCATAGCCATACTATCCATAGGGTTGCATATCTTTTGAATCAAAAGTTGTAGACCATCATCAGTTATTGAGGCTGAAGAAGACGATGTGGGAACGGTTGTGGCTGCGGCCCACATCGTTTGTGAAGGAAAAGTTTTCGGTGCCTTACTCACAAGGATTGCCAACCTCTCGAGTGAATTCTCATCATCCATGGCGGCCGAAATGTGCTGTACCGCGAGAGGCAACTTTTCCGTCCACTGCTGCTTTAAACTGGCGTTATCAGACTATTGCGAACCCAAAAGGCTTCTGATATAACGCATCAAATAAGATGAGGGTCGATCACCTGGCTCGGCTGAATTGAACAAGTCGTGTAACACCTTGGTCTCCGATTTCCCAGTCCTTTTTATGATGGTGTCTCTTAAAACCTTATGGGGAAATCGGATGGGACCGATTCCAACAGATCTTCCACTTTCGACATCAAAAGAAAAGGACTGCACTAAGTATGGAATTCTGGATTTCTCTGATGTTATTCCCTTTGTGGTAAAGACGGCCTCAGTCTGATGGAATCAGGTTCAAGGGCTTCAGGCATTCAATGCCAATGTCCACAGTGCCGTCATGCGCTGTTAATAATAACAAGGAGATGGATGAAGTACATTTCGGAAAAACAGTTGGGCTCACCAATTTTTTAGTGGCCCAATCTATCGAAAGATGAGAAATAACCGAAATATTGTGACACTGAAAGAAGCTGTAACGGTGACGTATAAGCAAAAGGAAGACGTATCCGAAAATTGTGAATGACTCTTTGACAGGTCAAAATAGGTGAAATTGAATAGGCCACTGCGCAAGAGAAAGACATCGCTAAGGAACAGATTCGGACGACGGCTGACAGATATTTCTACACACGACGTGGAAAGACGAACGTTTGTCATCAATAGGTCAACAAACACGTGGAGCTAAGAGAAGTTTCGCCATGCTATTACATACCGGCCCAACAATCCACGCAAACGAAGAAGACAGAGACGGTGTGTGAAAACCCCTGTTTATTTGGCCAAGACAACCAAATTAAAAATCGATGATGAGGCTTTCAAACAAGTGTACAGGTGAAGTTAGCGGAACGACATGTACAGAAATATACAACGGAGTCGCAAAACACAATCATTAACCTCAGACACTACAATCTGAATGACAATAATTGAAAACAGCGTGTAGCACCGCACTTGGGTTTTTTACAGAATACCCGGAACAGAACAGAATACTAATATAAAAGAAGAAGGTAAGTTACTAAGCTAACAGTTTCTTAAGTATGTGGGAATCTAAGAAAACTTTGAGACAGTCCCTAGAAGGACAGCTAGCAATCCCTAGTTGAAGGTCGTTCATGACTCTTGGAATGATCAAAAGAACCTTCCCCCATATAGACCGGAACGCCTTTCACACGCTTCACGGAGTCTACACAGGACCGCGGCTCGAGTATGCCAATCAAATCGTCCACGCCGGTTTGAAGAAGGACATACTGGCCATTGAACGTGTCCAGCGAGTGTCCACCGAAATGGTCACTGGCTTACGGCATCTCTCCTATGAGCCTCGCCTCGAAATCCTTGATCTTTATCCACTTGAGTTTCGTGGACTCCACGACGGCTTAATTATTTCGCACTTTCTCTTTAGCACAGGACTCGTGCAACAATTCTTCACCCTAGTAAGTGATAACAGTCGAAGAGGTCGCGACAAGAAGCTCCATACGCTTCGACCTCGGACCTTCCTAAGACAACAGTTCTTCTCTTGTTGAGTTATCAGTTACTGGAATGACCTACCACTAGAGGTTGTTAGCTGGTCTTTTAAGGACCGTCTCAAAGTGTTATTGGATTCTCACCTACTTAATAAATCGTTAGATCAGTAATTTATCCTGTTCTACTGGATTATTATTTTACTTTGCTCTTGATGCTTTCCTTAACCCCAAGAGCAGCACTACACCCTGTTTTCCATGAATACCTTTCTGGTCAACAGAAAACCGCTGGACATCAAAAGGAACAAACTGACTGGATCTGGGTAGATTGGTTCCCCAGCCTCGAACCAATGTACGAATCGCTGAATCCTTGGTTTGATTGGTCAACGAGGTCATTGGTGGATTCGGCGTGTGCACGAATTGACTGTCTTGTGCTGTAAGGCGTCTCGCTGTCGCGTGTTGGGGTTGAGTTACCTCCCGCCTGTTTTCGCGATTTACTGTGACCATGTCGGGCGAAGAGGATGATTTGCAATCATCTCTTTCTCCAGCTGGTAAAAATACTCAAATAAGTTTCCGTATTTTTGTTTTGTAGTTAAAGTTGGGGGAATGCGAATCGCTCGTCACGTACGGGAATCAGAAGAGAAGCCGCTTCCGAAATCTGAGTTAATGAAGCAGGCTGCAGAACACAATTCCGAGTAAATGGTCTTGATTTGTGCTTTTAAGTTACTTCTTCAGAATTACGACTGTGTCTGCTAATGATCTTGTGACACGAGTGAGTACTTGTTAATACTTTGCTTGCAACTTTTAATCCTTTTTCTGCCGGTTTTCATGGTGTCTTCTATAGTTAAACATAAACGTCCTAAAAGCTATGTACACATTTGTTTCGCTTGGGTTTGTCCTACCAATCTTGAAGGATTTCGAGGACGTGCACTTGGCGTACAAGCCGTTGTAGAGAGTGTACCTACTAACTGCAGTGCCTAGACATTTGATTTGACTCGTTGGGGGCGTTCTTGTAACCTATCGTTAATAGCGCAGGCAAATAGCAAACCGCCAATACTGATTTCTGCGTTCATTCAACAGTCAGTTGCCAACTTAATCCAATAGATTCAAGAGGTTTATTATGAGCTGAAAACACTCATGCGTTAACCCAAAATGAAACAAGTTAGCGAACGCACTTTCGAGAGAATCTTCGTCAGATTTAACGGTTAAACAATAGGTATCGATTAAGATGTGACAAAATCGCAGTTACAATTGGACAACGAGGGAGCAACGGAATAGATATGTTCAGCGTTTTTCAATGGGTGGTGGACGGATGTAGAAGACGACGGCTTTTGATGGCTCCGTTTCTCCAGGCGAGGAATCTCTGTACCAGATGTAAAGCTACGTTTCAAAAGTTTTTTCGATTTTATCAGAGAGTTAAATGGAGAATAAATAAATGCACGCCTACTGTTATACGAGTAGATCTATGGCTGGGTACAGATTAACAATTAGGTGTGGGTATGGTGGACAAATGGGTATGCGCTCGATCCTCGTCCACCAACAAATTGAAAGGCGTTTCTTGAAGAGCAGTTAGTTCTAGCTTAGTCTGGGACCATCGGCAACAACCAAGAGAAGAAAGAAAGGAAGAGCGAGTTGGGTTCCAGCTCACTCGTCGGCACCCAAGAGCGCGCCAGGCCAGGAGTGCATGGAAGCTTCAAGTACTTTAAACAACGCTCGAAAAGGTCCGGGTTAAACGACCTTGAAGAACGAAATAATAGTCTAGTCGTTAGGGGAGACGCAAACATTCGCTGCGTGCAGTTAGTTGCACGACTGAAGGAAGTGGCACTGGGTTAATATCAGGCTTCCTGTAGCTGGCGTACACAGAATCATGCGTACAAAACGGACAAGCAATAAAACACGGTTGCAGCCGGGATACTTGGAGAAGCCACACGATCTCTGGTCACTGCATGAGCTATTCAACGGGCGAACAATATGCTGGGGGCACGGAATAAGTGCTAACTTGACGATACAACGGAATTGTGAACTCAACCACTATCGTGGCACTCACGATATATTCTGGTAGAGAATTCCAGGCTTTGCAGGCCCGAACCGAAAAGGAACTGTGCCTTTGCCCAAGTCTGCTGTGTTGACTTTTTGGTTTCAAGGAATGCCCCCTGAGTGAGCTAGTATTCACAGAAGTAGGCAGTGATCTGCACGATTGGTTAGGGATCCTCATGTTGGAACTGGGGAGAGCTATGTAGCGACTATCAAAATATCATTTATTATAGTCGCTACACTCAGACTAATGAACGCCAATATCAGGTCACCTGTCTGTGGTACTCCAGAGGGAAGAGGTTTGGTTACTGAAGCCGCTTGAAGTAGGGTTTTGCACTCAACCCACGAACTGCTTTCATCGCGCGCCTCTGGACAGTTTTTTCAAAATTAGTGTCCTGTAAGTGAGGAGACCATACTCAAGATGAGGACGAATAAGGGTGTTGTGCAGGTTATTGAAACAAGATCGTTAAAATTTTCCTCACATACACTTCAAAAGCACTAGTACGCTATTAGATTTCGTGCTACAGGTGTACTGCTCTACAGTTAACGGCTTTCGGGTACCGTTTCCACAGCAATTGATTGTGTAAACAGGATGCTTAGCGGGAACGCTAATCGTGCGACCCCACGCGCAAGGACTATAGGGGATATACAAGCTGGCTCAAGAGATGTGTGTTTAATCCCCGGAAGTTTCATTAGCACAGTATCCGCTGTGGTGTCTACCGTAGAGATTCATCCAGACGTGTGACACTTTTTGCCACGGAGCAGCTCGGCACGCCGTTATTAAACACAGTGCTGTAGAAGTAAGTCAGAACTTCAGAACTGGCAGGCTAGCTGGGGCACACCGGCTTTCGCTTTACGAGTTTTTGGGACAAATTTATGTAAGCTTCTAGGATCACTGACGAAACGCTCGATTAAGCGTCGTTGGAAATCTAGTCGATGTTCCCTGATTGGTTTGTTGCATTGGTTTCGAAGTCGCGCATAGTGATGGTCGTCTGTATCCCCTGAGATTCTTAACCATGCCCATGCTAGACGTTTACCGTAGACCATCTTCAACGTGCGGGACCGCCACTGCTGTTTCGGTTTTCGGCGGGTTTGGGAGTAGAATGGTGTTGAACAACCTATGGCTTCGCGAATGGTATTAGTGAAATGGCTAGACATTTTCTCGACAGACAATGATGAGTTCAATTGATTCCACAAAGCATTAGCCAAGAATGTGTTGTGTGTCCACCCTGATTCTTCGGAAGTTCCTTTTCGAAGCGTTCGCTGTGGAATCAAGCTCAGCACTACAACTGAATTCAAAAGTTACTGCAATGTGACCACTTAAGTCGAACGGGGCGTCCAGCGTCAAGTTGTCTACCATTAGCTCCCCATTAATGAAGGATCATGGACCTCCCGCCATTTTTTACAGTCAGTCACGTTTCTTGAGGCCTGCAGCTGAAATTGCGGCTAGAAACGTTGCAGGAATCGCACCAACGGGGAATGTACGAGTAAGATTGAAAGTCGTCCATTACTAGGATATGTGAGTATTCTGGGGAGTGGATACAGTTGAATCTACACAGGATTGGCTCGTCGCGGTCAGAGAAAGGGCAAGGAGGCCGATAGATTACGCCAGCTAACAATCCGTCAGAGTTGGAAAGTGCGGTGGAGCACCAGACGGATCCGAGAATGGTAGTGAGTATTGGGTGACACAGGAGAGTAGCCCGGAGGGAGTTGCGGACATAAAGGGCAACACCATCTCTTCTGTCCATTGTTCTACCACTCCGAGGGAGGAGCATACCTGCTATATCAAGTTCGCCGTCACGGTAAGACTGGACCTTCACGTGGTGTGACGGCTTGCGCATCTCGATGACCTTTTGGACTAAACTGGACTGAGTTACTCATATCAGGCAGGCCAACAGGTAGAGGTCTGACAAACCACAGTTTCCTGGTCCTCCAGGTTGGGGGTTGGAAGATGGTCGGCATCTCTTCCTGAAAAACGTACCATCTCTGGTACACCGCCACCTACCCGCTGCCTTGCGGTACAGGCTTTTGAGCCAAAGGCTTTGGTTGAGAACCCTAATCGTTCTCCTGTCTAGGTCTGGGCGTCCTGGCAGTAT
>QNGE01000491.1:41126-157300 GCA_008508345.1 Paragonimus westermani | reverse complement strand
ATGGTACGTTTTTCAGGAAGAGATGCCAACCATCTTCCAACCCCCAACCTGGAGGACCAGGAAACTGTGGTTTGTCAGACCTCTACCTGTTGGCCTGCCTGATATGAGTAACTCAGTCCAGTTTAGTCCAAAAGGTCATCGAGATGCGCAAGCCGTCACACCACGTCAATGTCCAGTCTCATTGTGATGAGCAAAGCAAGCATTCGCACCCTTAAGGGACTTTGGAACTACTTCGCTTCTCTGTTGCACCTCTTTTTCTCACAAGCTACTACCAATAAGCGGTTGACAGTGATCGCCTGGGCTAACGGTTTCATAATTATTCGGCAACTTTTGTGTTTCATGACTACTGTTGGTACGATTTCGCGTCACTAAGAAAATCGCTCTATCAAACGTTGTGTCGTGTTTTTACATAGTTGCGTGAAAGATTAAACTTGTATGCTGAAAATTGACCAGCATAATTGTCTTCTAAATGTAGAAATACAATGTCAGCTGTAGAAACTGGAGTCGGTTACGTGGATGCATAAAGAAAAGCAATAAATCGCTTACTCCTCCGACGGTGCATTTATGGCCCTTAGCGTAAAAACTCGTATATTCTGCAAGCTCTAGGATGTACACTAATGGGCGTACACACCACGCGCAACTCATCGTTTGTAGAGAATAAATAAACAACTAAGGTGAAACGATGGGGGAAGGCGAATGGTTGACCACCAATAGACTCAAAAACACTAGGTTTGTTAGACAACAAATTCTGCCGTTTGTGGTGATGACTCTGTCATTCAAATCCCTTCGTGGATTTCGTCTTCACAGTTTCCTCCGGAGAAACATCCCACTACCACGCAGCGGGTTCATAACAACAGGGAACTTCCTGTATTCAAATTTATTTTGTTGTCTCGTTTTTCTTGTCACGGCGCTTAGCTGGGCTAGTACGGTCACGATTAGGTGTTAGAAGTACTTTGTTTATATTATTGTCATTACTACGTCATCGATTTTCCAGACTGAACAGGCTCATCTCTTCGAGTCTGGAGATGTGCCTAACAGCTCACTCTTGACATTTGCTTTACATCTCTTTGTACTTCATCGATCGCCCAGACCAGAGATGTGACCCACGAAATGGACTTGCCCGCAAGTTTGTCAAGAACTCTGCGCCGCCTCTTCTCACAGCGTACTCGATGTTTCATCTTTCTTACATACTTATTTGCTAATCAAATACACTCGTTGCAACTCAGAAAACTGCCGTAATCACTTTGAAGCGACGTCCAAAATAGTTGAACTGGTGTAGAGATATAGATATCTCATTGCATACAGTCATCAGCACCACAAAGCCCGCTGTCAAACCCCTGACTGCCTCAAACAATTGTTGAGCTCACTACTAGAAACTACACGGTCGCCAAGTTATTCGTTCATTACATTCCAGTCTGCAGCACAGCAGCATCCTGTAGCCTTCTGCTACGAGTATTTTGACAACTTTTTATCAACGGAGGGCTTACCAAGCCCATCCCACTCAGTCCAACGGGCTCGGACTCGATACATCACGAGTATCCTGTTAACTCCCGACTGTCTTTTCATGAGTCTTTTTTAATAAACTGCTGGCAATATCCCCACAGAATGGAAAGGGGCTGATGCAATCACTATTTGGAATCTGGCTATCACCCGACGATTACCCCGTGCCGTATAGTTTCCCGTTTTCCGCGGTCGTCAACATGCGGTTTACTCCGTCGACTGACTAGTTGTGCAACTGTTACTAGACCGGCTAAGTTCGATGAACATTGCCCAATCGTTTCAGTGATTGACAGGTGTTTGTCATTATTCCTTTTCACCGGGTCACCGAAATCGCCGAGCTCCGTCGTAAAACAGAGTCAAGAACAAGTGAGCTAGTCTGATTATGGAATTAACTGGGACCGTGACCAACTATTTTGGGAAATTATGGTGCCCCTTGTGGTGACCCGAAACAGACGTTCAGCAGACTATTGCTAAGAGAAGATTTGAGTTACCAAAACGATTAACTTTGTTCAACTTGTAAACATGCCATATAGTTGCAATACGCAATAGAGGACGTAATGAGCAATAAAATGAGAAGATTAAGTCTACAACACTCTTATTCAAGAAGGTGTTCTTATACAAGTCTTACCACAATTTATCGCAGTTGCCTAACACAGATTCCTACGGAATCGGTTTTTTATCGCTTGCCTGCTTCCCGTCACGAACTACTGATGCCTTAGAATTTGGAGTACCTATGAAGCTGGTCTAATGTTATCATCTGGTTGCAACTACAGCCAACTGTTCGCTATCTCCTGTGGTGTAAAATCTCCGCAGGTACTGTGCATTTGTGACATTTGTCAGCGCTTCCACGATCGAATAAGAGAAGACAGCTGATTACAGGATCAGCGACGAAGTTGCTAACCTCATAAGTGTTTGTTTTCCGGTGTACACATCATGAGCTGTAAATTCTGTTGACTTAAACGGTGACGTCATATCCTTTAAATGCTTGTCCTTGAGCACGCGTTTATTCGATGTGAAGGTGAAGGCATTTCGCGAATTCTGTACCACGAGTATGTCGTGCTTCCAAGTTTTCTAGGATACCAAAGTGCCTCTTAGTTATGTATGTAACGCAGGTGTGGATAAGTGTACTTGTCCAGACAAACGGTATTTGTTGGTTGCAACAAATTAGAGGTGAGCGACCACTCTGCGAAGTCCTGATTTACATTCGACGCTTGTGGGGTCTCTACCATAATACTATGTTGTATGACCTAATCGAGAATGCTGACGTGCACTCAGTTCTACCTTCCGACCAAGTTAAATCGGCCGTAGACATGAGAAACTTGGGTGCAATCGGCCACTTATGTTATTGCTCACGTTTCTCTTCTGGCACAGAATGTTCTTTAGCCCAGAAAAAGCTTCTGTGCCGGGAGTGAAACTTGCTCAATAGTATAAGTTGCTCACCGCTCACAAGTTCTAAAATTATGGATGCTTAGTCGGTCTCGACCACAGTTCAGCTAATGTCACTAAAACACTTTCTACAGGCTGAAGAATCCAGTATGATCGTAGGGAGTCTCGGGTGTTCAGGGCGTGTCTCTGCAATTTTGGAAGAGGGATTCTGTCTTATTTTTCCGTTATAGCGATCCTGTTATTTGTTGTCCTCTTTCCCTTTGTCAGCAGGAACAGAGGCGGCGTTTTTGTATTGGTTGATTATCGTGACCTACCAGGAAATAGACTGCTCCGTAAGGGGCAGCAGGAGTATTAGTTAAATTGTTTGAACACCTGTGATAACTCCCCTTGACCGGGTATGTTGTTTACAGTAATCAGGGGTTTGCGACAGCTTTGGATGAAGAAATATTTACGGAGTCCTGCTTCTCATCATCCTAATCATTCTCAAAATCAACAACGCCCCATCTGTTCGCATTGGTGTTTACCAGCGAGGAAGACTTGAGTGGGCCGTAACCAAGAACATAGCTGTGCGGATTTATGCACTATGGCTGATTGTCAAATTCAGTGTTAACTTTGCACAACTGTCATCAACACCTTAACGGTTGCTCTGTCGGACTGAACAGGAGTAGGGTAAGTCTCTTTATGACCTAAACATAGACAAGACAGTCCACCCTTAAGTTGCTATACATATTTCTTGTACACTTCAACTTGGACTCAACGGTAACATCTAAAGTGAACTCACATGTAGTACGCACACGCTCCGGCCCAGCACTTAATGCTGGGTGTTACTTCACAGGATTCATTCGGTAAAGGTTTTGAAAGACTCAGTCCACCCCTATTTTCAATTTTGTCTTGACGTGCCACTAAGAGGTGGCATTCTGTTAATTCGTTATTGCGAAGGGTAAACTTAGGTAAGCTGAGTAGTTGTGGACTGTTAGTCGGAAATGGAGGGAAAAAATGAAACTAAACTGTAAAAATGGGGTTTCAACGACCGTTCTGTCACGCAATTAAGACTATTTCAGCTACCCAGCCGAGCCTTCTACCAAACTGTCAAATTACCTTGGCAGACATTTCACTGGGGATCAGACTGCGAATTGTTTGTCGAGCATATAACGAACGAGTTAAGATGTATTACAGGATATGAGTAACCAATGGGGCCCGACAGAAAATGATGAGTGACAAACGCGCCACCTTAAGGAATGTGGGGAAAGCCCATTTTAGCTACTGCCCGACTGTCCGAGAGACTGTGGCAAGTAATTCTTCAGACAGTTTCGATGATGCTGATGTTCCGCTGATGTTCCAGTTTGTCCAACTTCATTGCACAATTCTGACTGTTGTGCTTGCCACCTATTTGCTACCCTTCATGCTCTGTTGGGATCGATGTAGTAGGGCACCGCCGCCCCTCAACACCCCTCATTTTCCCTTAACCGACAGTCTGGTCTAATCTATTACTCGGCACATGGTATTCAATGACGTAACTCAGTGGTACTAAATTCACTCTACTGTATTGTTTGTTGGGCTGTTCAAGACTGTCTCCATGGTTCCCGTATCAGGTTCTCACGTTGACCAACCAGCCATAAACGAAGAATATCCTATCCCGATATCCACTAACTGTATTGCGCATCCACGGTATGGAGAAAACGTTAACCTTCATGAAAGCTATCGGATGACCATTAAAAGGTGTAATGAGATGTTCCAACAGACAGGTGCGTAGTCAGCTGTACTAATATTAGCTCATCAGTGCATCAAATCCCTTATAGACAGTGTAGCAGGTCGGAAAATGACCCACCATTCTGTAAAGTGTGTGGATCAATTTAACAAAACGGATTCAACTTTAGGCGATGCTGTTGCGAAAGGACGCTTCAATAGGGACAAACCTTTGCGGCAAACGGCTCGTCACTACACGGAATTAACTGCCATTTAGGTATAGCTTCGCATAGTAGTTCCCAAAGTTGAGGATATCTGGTATTTTAGGTGAACCTCGATCGGCGCCTTCGGAGTCCCAAGTGATTGAAAGCATAATTTTGAGGCCCCTACAGAAGCTTTCATATGTAAGCGGAAAAGTCAATAGGCCTCCGATTCGTCGCCACATTACCCAACTGGTTTACGGTGGACAGGCACTTGTGAGTCGCTTTTTATCCGCTAGTGTCGGTTCTTAGAGTGTGTAATCGCTAGTTCACTTATCACATGCGCCAACTGAACGCTCACCACATTCAACATTCTTCGCGAGGATCACCAGTGGCTAAACAGAACTACATAAAGATCAGACTGCGTCGTGGTCATGAGCTCTAAATCTTATGGTTTCTTCTGTGTTAGGCTTATAGTTTTCCCCTGCTACGTTCATAATCGTTCGGAAAATTTGTCGAAAACGTTATTCAGGTTGGCGACGAACTACAGTCAATGGTTCACCTGTGTTCGTACCATTATTTGCAGTCATTGTACAGATTACTCCGACTGGTTGCTAGCAAACTAGGCCATGATAAGCCATTTTTCTTTACTTTACTCATCACGTACCTGCTTGAACCCTTTCTTTTTTCTGGTAAAGCGCCTCTTTATTGGTTCTCCTCTCCTACGGTAAACGGCGGTTGGTGCCACAATATCACCTGATCAGGCACGCGGCAGATTTATGCGTGCATGTGTAGGTGAAACACCTACTCCATAGACCAGCTGGCATCAGATCTTATTCACTGGTATCATCAACAGATGATACGAGGGTTACGAATTATGGAGATCCTCATTTTTCCATGAGTTTCGCTCGCGGGATTGCTGGTAGTTCAAACACTGGCCAGAGTTGTCCGACGAACTGACGCGTTGCGGCAAATGGTACTTGCATCCATCTTTTGTTAACCGCTTTATTTCATCTTGTTTAACTTTTTTGAATAACTTTCTTCCGGTATGTTTCTTTTCATCGATGTAGTGAGCAGCGGGCTCGAGCTGCAGTGCATTCGGTCCAGTTTATTGTCGTTTAAAAACGACGAATGCAGTATAGACGCCCTGTATTGTAATGCACTGCCCGTTGGCTGATTACCAGCTGGCTGCTCAAAGTGAGTGACGAATCGTCTTCATCTGTTCTCCCATTGATGCCAGTGATCAATCGTACACGTCGAATGGTATCTCTGGTTAAGCACGTTTGGTATTGGAGTTGAGCCAGTTTGTTTGTTCAGTCTTTAACGATACGTGGACTTAGGTGTATGAGCCATTTACTAAAGATACTAACCAATCCTCTGCCACATGGGGAATTCTGCTAATGTCCTAGCATAAGGTATGAGGCGGAGCTATGATCAGCTGACATTGTGAAACGAAAACAGTTGTCAGTAAGTTAAACCCTGTAGCTCTCATTTGTCTTCCGGCCTGGAATTGTGGTTGCTGATCCTAAGTTGGAAGCACTAGGAAAAGTGACAGTCCAACTGATTGGCGTAAGCGTTGCCTTAGCCTGGTGGAATTGTCAATGAAATAATAGCAGTCATTGA
The DNA here is from genome assembly GCA_008508345.1 of Paragonimus westermani. NCBI lineage: Eukaryota > Metazoa > Platyhelminthes > Trematoda > Plagiorchiida > Troglotrematidae > Paragonimus > Paragonimus westermani. The sequence continues at coordinate 150,905 of QNGE01000491.1, read as the reverse complement.
ATCAAGTTATCGAGAATCGCAGAAGGCAGATACCATCTTATTTTCTTACTCAGCGCGGTTGTCTGATTGTGAATTGTGAACGCTCGAACACCGCATATTTGAGCTTAAACTTAAGCACTTTGTTTTGGAAACGACGTCCTGTCCCTACCCCATCTCTCATTTTCAGCTGGACCGGTTCCGTGGTTGTCTGGTAGGCACACCAGTGTCAACTATCGATGTATTGCTGTCTTTGATGACAACTCAGGCTGCTTCAACGCACGCAGGTCCACTTTCACTGACATGGGATCGCATCCATAGCCACAATTGGAATATTGCACTTCCTGAGACCACTGGAACTGGCTGCATGTTTCGGCAGCTGAAAAATCCACCTAAACTAGCAATGTAACTAGCTATTCTTTTGGTCTCCATGTTTATCCCGGTTCGATAAAAGCACCTCGGTAACTTACCCGGAAACACACGTACACCTTCTTCTCACAGTTTTGTACGGAGGCGTGGGTTCAAGTGATTACACACTCTCGTCCCTTTATTGGTCACAGAATGAAGTTTGTTGGCCGGTTCCTGCTAATATATTGAATTAGCATACTGATGCAATCGACAACTGTATGACGGGAAGCAGACCTATGTAGACCTATGGAAACGTGTCAGGAAAATAGTCAAGAGAACCGTCGCACCAGTTGGGTTTAAGAGATTGACTCTTCAGTCGTTGGTTCTTGATTATTGGAGTGGGGTTTGCTCGTGGTTGAACACGTACATTAAGGTTGATTCCCTTTTCAGCTGCTTACGATAGATGAAAACACGGTCTTTGGCCGTGTACCTCTCCGAGTAAGCCCTGTTAGTACCGCCTCGCTCACTTTCAATAAAAGCTATCTTTAGGTGGCATTGCAAGTCGGTATACTTGTTTCTATATCTTAAAGTTACTGGTTCAATCAGTGTCAATTAATACAGCCATTGCTACATATTTTGTAATCTGTTGTTTTTACAGGAGGAACGGGAATGTCACGACAGGACTGTTAAGGCCACTCATTTTAAACCGCGACCTACGGTTACAAAACCACATCAGGATCCATCGCTTCGCATCATTCAGCAACCTTTGAAGTGACCACAAACTGACTCCATTTGCTTAATTACTCGTTTTGTGAACTTGTGACTATACAATTTCAATGTAATCTTGGTTTCATCTAAAAATGCTCTCGTTCATTGTTCCAAGGTTCCCAAGTTATTGGATTAACTGCTCTAGCTGGGACGCTTTGACATCGGTTATAAGTTGATAGTTGAGTTTTGTCACACAGTGTATTCGATCTTCTCTCATCGTGTTCAGTCCGTCGGACGTTGTTAGGACAGTCATTCTTTTTCTGTGGAGGTTTGAACGTATTCACTGTCTGAGTCCGCCGCGGTATCAGTCCTAGTTTTTGAATGGTCATAGCTTCACTCATCCATTCTGGATTTATTATGTAATATGGCGCCTGGTTACGCGTGCTTGCATTGACTTGGAACAGTCCTTTTCTGTACGAACGATTCGTCCTGCTGTTTAGTTCACTATGACTCTTCGATCTCTGGGGCACTTCTCCTCGGTATGCAGATATTAAGGGCGGACGGACCCTTCTCTCCGTATCAAGGGTTTCCGTTGGTGCATTCCGCGTTACGAGGAGGCTTGCTCTTTCTGTCCTGTCAGTTGCCCATGGCGGTATAACACTTAGTGGTGAAACCTGCGCATGGTTGGCAGAGGTTGGAGTTGATGGCGTGATTTTTTTTACGTTTTGTCCACGTTGTTTTGGTCCGTTTCTAAAAACGAGAAGAACATTGAGTTACTTTCGTCGATCATCACTTGCCTGTGTTCACTGTGCCAGCGATTGTAAGGTCAGAATTGATCGTTTTCGTGAGTCACGTGACAACAGGGTGTTTAGAGTATTCATGTTGTATAATACATTTTGTTGCTACATCTACTCAGAAAAGGGTGGTTGTTGTGGTGCTCTTTCATTTGGGTTGATATTCACAACTACCGATTTACTACTGTCTACCACTGTATGGGTCTTGAATGTACTTGTTATCACTGTTCAGTTCTTTCCCTACTGAGTATTGTCTAGTTTCCCTGTTCGGCTTTTGACCTAGTGTGGCTTCAACTAGTCATCACAAGTATGGTGTCGCTAGCGATGGCTTATTTGAGTGTGCGTGAGTTTCGGCAGAACCTCAATATTCGGTTATCCGTTTGTGGTTACCAGCACACTCACGGTAGAGGATGTGGGCGATGTGTAAATACCTTTACATGTATACGTACTTATGGCTCTTAACGTTTGTGTGATAACGGCACCAACATGCGGTTGCGAGTTCAAGTTATCTGAACATTTGGTGTCTGTGTGCAGCCTGGCAATTTCCAGCCTCCCACATTGAACACTTTTCTAGTACCATCCGTCTTGTATTGTGTAAAAAGTTTAGAACATGGGCTACTGTTATGGTTACGTTATGTGTATCTTGTTCATGTAACTTGGTTGTTCTATCAGAAGTTCCTGCTAAATGCTGGTTACATTATGGTCGTCATACTCGTGATTAGTGCAAGTGGAGTGTCAGGGCCGTCCAGTGATTTTGTAAAATTTGAAACAGGTGAAAAATCGGTACTCAGATTTGCATGTGTATTCCTCACTTGGTTCCCCCCTTTAAGTTTGACGTAACAGTGGTAAAAGCTAGTTTTGGTATTAACATTTGGTAGATGTTCCATACCAAACAGCAATAGGGGGATTATATCAACCTAACAAAAAGCGTCTAAGATAAACAACTCTAAACGTGACGAAGGATATGTTTATTATGCCCCTAGGTCCATGCAAACCTGAGACTTACTCATAGTTCCAGTTGCACGCAGAGCCGTGTTTGTGCATATCTTATATGAAAATGGAAACGGTTAACTATGAAAATGTAATGTGAACAATGATGCGGTAAGGCTGGAAATGGTGACAGTACAATCAGGAAGTAGTTCACCGGTACTGGGAGGTGTTACAAGACGTGCTTTTCATTCTTGTGTCCGAACGTGTGGTTACACATTTTTTTAACAAACCATACTTTCTAGGGACACGTGCTTCCTTGTTATGCTCAGGTAACTCTCTCCTTTACGTACCTTTGTTCCTACACGGCGTATTAAGTTGAGACGGTTGCCGACGATAACCTCAGGGGAGCACAAGAAGCAGAAAGTAGGTTGATTTGTTCGAATGCTAACCGTAGATTTGCGATTATTCCCCTGACTCATGCCCAGCGATTGACGAAGCCAGAGGTACGTGTACCTTCGGAGTGGACGAGTTGAGTTAGGATATGTGTTGGCAGCCTTTTAATCAGACACCTGTCTGTCCACAGGTTAATTACTTCGCGAACCAGGTTGCTTACCACTATATGCTCTGAACCACTAGCCTTAGCTTTTCCAGCCTCAGTGTGACTAGATCTCTGACTGGACCGTTTTGCCTTGTACACCCAGATGTTCTCCTTGGTTTGTGTTCAAAGACTGAATTGATGATCTTAAGGGAAACTCACTCTCAAGCGCCATAAAATGCTCGGTTCACTCGTTCATCTTTCAGCCACCTTTTAGGACGGTGGGGAGGTGTTCATTGTTGAGTTCGTCTTCTCATCCGAACTCTCGATTATTGAGGAAGTTCAGTGGTCTTCGGGGAAGTTATTAGTCACTTCCGTCTTCAATATAGACGAAGTTCGCGCGTACTATCGAGGTAGTAATTTGTGTTCAACCGTTCTGGTTTGTGAGTTACCCGAAAACGGTGAAGGACACTGTACCGTTGATACATTAATCATATCAACGCCGTCCGTAAGCAGCTTGAATAACGTCACATCTACTATTGGCCAGCACTTGCTGTCGATTTTGTCAACAGAGATGTTCTCTGAAGTTGACTGTTGAGAAAAAGATTATCTGTTTAGTGTGTTCATCCTGCAGGCATTATGTGATCAAACGTTGGTTAGGACACGACTTGCTATCGTTGTGTTTTGTCTCATTGGAGGCGGTGTGGGAAGGTAATCTTTTCCCAACTCTCAAATCGATAACGTCTTACCTAAAGTCCTGGATGACCTCGTCAGTGGTAGTATGGAAATCTCCCCGACTGAGTCATTGACCTACACTGTACCGATAATCTTTCCTTACTTTGCAACAATGCATCTGTAGCCCAAGTAGCGTTGGGCAGCTTGGCGACTAAGGTTTTACTATATGACGCGCTTTGATCCTTCCAGATGCAAGCGGTTTCTTTGAATGATGATGGATTTAACAGAAAAGAGTTGACCACGGGGATTGCACCGTAGATGGCAACGATGCTGCACTTGGAACCTCCCTCCTTGTTGTCAAAGCTCTGTTGCCATTCACCAACCTAAGACAACTCCGGTGCTAGTGTGGCCTCCGTCTCTCGTAAAAAAGCAAGATGGGTAACACGATTGTGCGCGCGGTGTGCTCTACGATATTGAAGCCTGGCCGCTATGGGACGATGATGCTCCAAGATTGTCTGTTTTCGACGCACTTTGTCGGCGTCGATTTCCCGTTCATGTTGACAGCACCCCGTACTCGATGTTCAAGCCCGGAAACGCCAAAACTTTTTGCTTTATCGGTTGAGTTGAGAGGCATCTCATGCATACTTACCCAGCGTCGACCTTACCGCCCCGTGTTTGCCTCTATTGGGTGCGTCTTGATGAAGCAGCACTTGGTAAAAGTGTAAGATGACTGGAATCAAGTTTGGACTCTGTAAGATTTTTCCAGTAGTCAGGATCGGCGACAGGAGTGTTGTTGTACTTGTTGACGTCTCCTAGTTACTGTTTTGTGCGGTGACGAAACATTAATTTAAAACATAATTCGGAAAATGCTGGACTCGCATACATCATAAAACTGATAAGGTTCACTTTTTGTTATGGCCAGGTATATTGCGTCGCGTCTCTGTTTTGGTTCAATCATCTCTTTTTATCAACTGGTATGTTTTCATTCAGCGCTCAGATTGTCTCACTCTTGTGTTCATCCAAATTCCTCAAGTCTGACAAACCAGTTCTGAAGAAACCGGAAACGGACCACAGGTATTCTAATACAGTGGCGACAAACGTGTCTTGATTCCGAGGGATGTGGCATGTTTTGGTTTCGTGCTTATGAAACTTTTCAGGAGGCTGATTGTTCCAACATATTTTCCCGGTAAAGCTGTTATTTTGTTTTATATTGAATAAGAGAATATGAAAGGCTAAGTCTGCTTTGTAAAATTTCATACCTCAGTGTGAAGGTAAGAGTTAATGAGCGCCAACGTGCAGTATTGACTCTTCATCACCAAACGAGAGTAACTGAGAGTACGTGTATATAAGACTGATGGTTGGGATGGGAAAGAATGGAACAGCGGAGGACAATAGACTAGCTTAGTGAGTCGGTAGAACTCTATGACTTGTAGGTAGCTGTTGCAGTACACCTAATGTGGCTTTTTGGACGGCTAATCGCAACCTCGTCAACGAACCACGAGAAACGCTGATTACGACAACATACTCCTGAATGTCAAATCCAGGGGAAATTAATTACTTGTGGTCAAGCCGTGTTTACTTATTGTCTGAACCAGATGCTTCTATGCATATCGGAGGAATACGCTGGACGACGCTGCCAAAATCCGGATTTCTTCTGGCAATACTTCCTTATCCAATGTCTACCTTAACACAGCAGATACGTATTTTAGAGAGTATCGTATCGTATGGCTCTGCACCAGTGGCTTCCCATTGACCGAACGCTATGATAAATTTGGTCGTCGGTTTTATCGGTAGTTCGCTGTATCAATGTTTCCAAGTTGTCTGGACTCGCGTCGTATACTACGGGGAATTCCGAATCGAAACTAAAACCAAGCATAAGGAGAACAGGCAAGTTTTCAACCTTTTCACGCGCGTGAGGCATGTTTGGTTTACATGTTATGTATTTTTCACCTTCGAAATGTACAGGGTTGTTAGAAGATTTGGTTGATCGTACCCTTTACTGACCGTTGTAATGTAAAAGACTACCCGTCGAAGCCTACCAGATGAGAGTCATATTTGAATTCAGCATATATCCGCAAATCACTGGTTAACAAGAGCTGCTATGAGATGTACCAAGAACCTCTTTGATGGTGCTGAAGACTACATTCTTGGTCCTACCAAGAACAACTTCGGAGCACTCACTTTTCATTTTCCGCTGACCCACCTACCTTTATTGAGTGCTTAGTTGTTTTTTTATGAACTTATATGTTTGATGTCTAGCGAAGCAAGAAGGCGTGACGGCTTATAACCGATCGTTCTTAGGAAATTTGCTGCTTTGTATGTCGATATCTAACTTAGTTAATCACTCCGTGTTCCACATAGCACAAGTTTGTTGATTGATGGATAGTGGCCCGCATCACATCACCCTATAAAAAAAGGAACGGCCACACTTCACCCGATTTCCTACTTGGTAGTAACATTAAAGACTTTCCAAAACTAATTTGTGCCCGAATGAAGTCTCAAATGAACATCGCGGATTATAGTCAGCTTGTCTGTCGTTACTGACGCTCAACCCTTGGTGCTCTCGTTTGCCTAGCTCATTTTATCGTCACCGTATGTTGGGGAATCCAGAGCTTTGTGCGTACGCAACTGAGACCAGGGCGACGCGTTTTGAAGCATGAATATTGAGAGGCTTTTTAAAATTCTCAACGAATCTGGCATTCCATCTGTGACACGACCATTTCACAAATCGACCCCAGTTCACCCACCTCGGTGGTCAAGCTTCATCACCACTAGCTCCAATGTTTCATAAGCTGGAATCCTCCTCCATTCTTATTTTCATCCGTGTCGGTTCACGATTACGCTTTGAACTCTTGCCTCGACTTCATTCTGACGAGTGTTTGAACAGTAGTTGGAGTAACAACGGAGTATTGTCACTTCATGTTCCGATGTTCCCCAGAGCCAAAAAACTCACGTTTCATACCCGAAATTCGGAATTTTTCTCCTCTGCATAACACTTGTTCAGTCGATTTACTAATGCCTATCTACACTTACATCGAATATATTGTTCAGCAGTTGGTTCCGCTGATTTGCTATCAAAAACACCTGTCATCTTGTTTTGGTATTTCCTGCCAACATTTCATTGGTTTTCCTGCTTCTCACCATTTAATAATTTGCGAAATGTTTGCAACAAAATTCCTATCCGACACAATTCTCTCCTTTTATTCGGATCTACCTGTGTGTATGCCTATAGATTCTAATAGCTACCTGTGGAGTTACTTGCTTGCATACACTGTCTTGGTCTTCATTAAGGTTGACTTCTGTGCAAGACAAGCCGTTTTACTCCTGAATTAACGACGGATTGGAATCATTAGTTTGTTTCAGTTCAAGTAGTACCGATAGTGGTAGTTTTCAGATGAGATTCACTATCAAGATGACTTTCAGTTTTGACTGAAGCACACTTAATTGATTAAGCTTCTTTTGTTGAAAATGTCAGCATGTAAACTGTCAACACTTTACCCCTCGGAGTGCACAAAGTGTACCACGGATTTGAGTTGACTTGATCCTATCTTCGTTGATACAAACAGGCCACTTAAGATTATCAACCTCTCCACCCACCTAGATGGCGTCATCTCATCAGCTTGTAATATTGTTGATGCGGTGTCCTTGAGGGTGGCAAAATACGTGACGCATTTTTTAAGCTTCTTCATTCGTGACGACGCGAAGTTGTCTGCTGGTCAGTTACAAGTGAGTCTACGATGCAGATGCAGGCTCAGTTGTGTTTTGGGGATCAGGTACCTGGCCCGTACGTGTGGAAGGTGTGTGAGCCCTCGGTGTTCAACCTGTGGTGTCTCCGCCATTTTGTCTGTGCCAAATACGCTATGTTGGTAGTGCCAAACAAACCATCATGCGTTCAACGGCAGTAAGACTAACAATGTGAAATACGATGGTTCAGTCGAAGTTGAGCCACAGGCTTGTGATACAACATGACAGAAACAAAGCGGCCTAATTGATCGCACCTTTATGCACTCAGTCTCTTTATGAACTGAGGGAAATGGGTCCACAGCACATCTCGCATCTGGCTAGAAAAGGAGCGTATGGTTGTGTGCGAGAATGCTGAAGATCAGCTTGAGAGTTAGAAATAGATACAGGAAAAGAGGTTGACTGTATTCGGACAGGTTGTTTTTAGCAAACTACATGCATGTAATCAGATGGAAAACAAGGGTGCTGCCAGTGATGTCCGGTACACATATAGGTGAGTGATAAGCAGGCGTATAATGACTTCGTCGATATGAAGTCAGAATTTCAAGTACGGATTAGACCAGCGTCAGCAAATTGCCATTCACTGTCTTTGTAGAGTTCAGGGACTGAAAAATCCTAGGCACACTATACACAGGTTCGTAAATGGATTAACTCTTGAGATTCTAAACAATCTGTCTCTTCTGCTCAACGTTGGTCTTGGACACAGTTCAAACTCACCAAACTTTTGATCGCATTCTGTTTGCCTAATCTGTCACCTACCGTTCGCTCCCAACATTTTAACGATTCACTATTTTGATAGCCCATCCCCTGGAATTTCTGTCTGACCACTTTGCGCTTAGATTTAACCACCGAATGCCTTGTGATACCGCATATGGTGATGGTGTCACCGGCACACGAACGATTCCTGATCGGGTTGAAATAGTCTCCCTGAATTTACAAAACCTTGATTCTGGAACGTCGTTAACTAAATCATTGAGTCAGGAGAAGATGACTCAGGCTTATGGGCAAGTCATGGTGACAAAAGTAATCTGATTTGTATGTTTTTTTTCGGTCCTGGCTGTATAGATTGAATGGTTAGCAAATTGGTTAACCGCAAACCTTGAAACTCTCCTAATCCACGGACAAACGTTTGATGTATTGTTTGTTTTTCTTATTCATCCAATGACATTTTACAAGTGGGAGTGCTGGTTCCTTTATTTTATGAGCGTTCACTATCTGTTTGTGGAAAGCCTGGACTTCATCTGGATTTGAACGAGTGACAGAAACAGTATGTTCAAAAGCGGCAAGCACTACGAACCCTCGCCACTAGCTTGGAAATTTCATATTTGGTCTGTGTACCCACTCGTCTCACTGTCTGATACGGAATCCACCTAATGATTCAGAGGATCGATTGTTCCCATGAAGACCGCAAATGCCACTGCTGAGCTGGCACTGTTTTTCGCGTTCAGGTATTCTATTTCTTGCTCCGATTCGAATCCACGCGAAGCTCCGATTTCTTACTGTTGGATGTCTTCTAAATTAACCAGTATGCCAAACTATTAGTAATTTTGTCTTCTCTTATCACGAACCAATTTATCAAGGATGCTTAGGCTACGACATCGACTACGAAACATCTGTCACGTATTAGTTATCCTGATCGATCGGGTAGATTGCCGAACTCCTCCCGACTGAACGTAACCCGATCGGCTAGTGCAATTCAGGTCGATGTGAATGATGTGAGCACCATGTAGAATGACAATCCCACCGGTGTTTCTATTAAGTGACTTCATATCCTGGAGCTCCATGGTTTAGTCGGTAGTCCAGTGTCTGTTAACAACTACCCGTCTGTACTTAGGTTATTCGTGCTACGGCGCATTCTGCTAAGTATTTATAAAAATGCCATCTATGCCTTGCTGGGAATTTAAAGACTCTAGATAACAGTTTCATTTATAGCGGTATCCTGTGAACTAGTTAAAACTTTCTACTGGTTTTTACAAGTCGGTCGTCGCACTCTCCGTCCTCTTCACTACTCTAGGCCTCGTTCACTAAGATAACAGTGTTTTAGCTATTGTCGTTGGGACCGCCACTGAACCGGTCTGACGCTTATTCAAATCCTGAAATTCGACCAGAGTTTCCGTCGGCATTCGCCCTCTTTGGTAGCTATCGTGCGGCTTTTCTAAAGGTTCTCTTATGCCCAACTCCCCAGCGCCTTTACTCGAGGTCCGCTTGTAGACAGTGAGTAAATCAACAAATAAGGTTTGCTTGCAGACTCGCCGTTTTCTTATCACGACTTCCGATTCGAGTTAATATAAGGCTGAACTTAGGACCCAAAATGCAAGGAGCTAGCATCACGGTAGCTTCAGTGAAGGTTGCAGTCAATTGGAAACCTTATACACACGTTAGGCAGACCAAAGAGTGTTCCGCTAAATCGATCGCCAGAATCATTGTGGCAGACTGACGTCTCACTACTGATGCTAGCCAGCTGCTGTCTATCGTCTGTTGTACCGCGATTGTGATATACTTGTTAGACTGTGGTTGACCTTCTATTCTGCCAGTCATCCGACTCCGTTCTCATTCTGAAACTTTATATTGGCGGCTGCCTAAAACCTAAACAGCCTACCTATTTAGGCTTCACGTCTAAACAGCCTAACACAGAACCATGCCTGTAAAATTACCGCAACCTCTTCCAATTCATAAGCTTTTATGAATGCTATACAGAAGAGCAATCGTACGCGGATGAACCGCATGAACTGAGATGGCCGCTTGCATGAATAATAATCGGCAAGTGAAAAATCGACGATCGATAAAGTCCTACCAGAATGCTATTTTTGATCGACCACAACTGACTGGACACTTCAGTCATTTTGGTATGTCAGTTTGATTCCATGATAAACTCCGACTGTCATCCTGACGCAGACAGTGTGTATGGTTAATTGAAAGTATAGCAGACAATACGCGATTTTGGGTGAAGGTGATTCGTTTCTTTACGATCGCGTACAATAGGTGGTTTATGTACCAACAAGAACACTACTGAAACAGCAAAGGCCACTATAAAGGTGACCCTACAAAATTTCGTTTCTGAACAAAAAACACAAGTTTGGACACCTGGTTATCAACAGATGTAGTGAAGTACCGTGTTTTGCTGTGGCACTGAATACGGAACCTGGAACATGGTTGTCGGACCACATCGATGTTGCATAATTAAAGGAGAATGGACAATGTAGGCTGGTTGATTCCGGATGCGCCTGTGATGCCATGTTTCAGCGTGAAGCATTTCTTGACTAAGGTCTGGAATTACTTCGCAACTAGCGTTCAGTCCTTTTTAGAAAAGATGCTTCACAATACTCGTTAGTAATCTTTGTTTTAAAAAGGGCACTGGAATCGGGGAAGTTATAGACAAAGTGGATACAGAAGCACCGTTACCAGACCGGTCAATGGGTCTAATAACACAATTGTGAATTAATTACACATCTATAGGGAAGGCGTTAGGATATAAGCTTTGGGGGGGTTCTGATCAAAGCTCATTAGCACGGAGCCGGTTGAATTTCACAACAGTTGAGTCACAGTGAAAAGTATCTTCCATATTGATGTTATCAGTTTCGAGTTAGGGTGTTTGTCAAGGAATAGCAAATCGCTCCGCAGCCTTCTCAAAGAAACATTACAATGAAATCCTTCATAGTCAGTGTAATTGGAAGGCGGATAAAAGCCAGTAGGAGCGGAGTGGTCAAAACACACTCCAATGGGCAACCTTCATCATTCATCAGTCCGCTGAAGTTAGGTATGAGCTCAGGACGACTAGGATGATAAACGCCGCCTTACCATAGCACATCTGAGTAGACCGTACCACTGGGGGATCGTGATCCACTGCAGTTCGTGTGCATATCCTGTGCTGGTTGAGCCAGTGGTAAGCAATGAACCTGGTAACTTTGTTTGCCAAAGATCTTTTCATACTTGTCTAAACTCAGTGGAGTCGTTTGAACAACAAAATAAAATTTCCTCAGTAGATAGTCGTTTGCACGTATGTCTGAAAATAATATCCTGATGGACAGACTGCCTACGAGGTTTGACGTTAACTGGCAGAAATAAGGAACCGGCGTGGTTCAGTGCATGTCGTGCTAATGGTGTACCGTCAATATGATATGCGCACAACACAGGGACGAAAGCCACGTTTACTCAAGCTGTCGACATACCAGTCTTCAAATCCGAACTGAATGCTCGAAATTAATTGCCTGTTGGATTGCCGCTGTCATGTTGCCGACAGCGTTTGCCATCGACGACAGTTTGGCTCTGGTTTTTTTAAAATTAATTATCATATCGATACAAAAATAGTTTGTTGCATGTGAGCCTGACGACGCGGTCGGATTCGTGGAGAACATTGTATATCACCAGAGACTCGTGAACGATATAGGATGCTCTAGCATGTTTTTCACCAGTACAAACGTATTGATTGGCACAAAGTAAGTAGCAACTGTGCTACTGAGTAAAAGTCGCCATATAGGTTCATCAACTGCTTGCTAATGCAGGCAAACTTTACAGCCAGAAACCACTAGAAACGAGTTCATATACTCAGTGAACAGCGTACACCCCACGACAACACTGTGAGACAACCCAACGTTTTGCGTATTATTTTGCTCCTACAGGTCGTCGATGCCTACTTTTCGGATATAATTAGTGGAGGAAATTGTATACCCCATCCTTTAATTTATGTCTATTTGTTCTTGACAAATCGAAAACCCGATAACTAACCACGTCAGGACAGTGTGGCTACCTACTGGAGGTATGCCGCCTTTCTAGTCTAACGCATATGGGCGATTCATGAGGTTGCTGTACGCTGGGAAGAATGCCACTTGTAAGCAAGTGTTATCTTAAGAGTTTTGACGCACTGTTATATGGGTAGCGCGTTGTTATGTACAAGGTTAACGGCTGAATGGACAGTCATCTCTACTCCCCATATAAGAACAGGGGGTGCAGCTAGATGATTTCCCTTTCGGCCCTTTCGCGAGAAATAACGTTAAGGAATTGCAAAATGTCATTATTCCGAAGGTCTTGCATGTGTTTTCCGACTCATTATAAATATCCAAAACGCATCAGTAAATACCGAGATTCACCATTGGCCTTCTGGGAAGCCTTTACGGATAAATATTTGAAATTCAAAGAGTGACCCACACTGTGACATAAGTGAAACATACAAGAGTTCTTCAGTTGGCGCTGAGTGCAACACAATTCTACGGGGATTAATTCAGTGTTTACAGTGAACGATTCTGCACCATCCATACGGTGGACAGTGGTGAACGTTTCTAGTCTGAATGGTCGCTAGATTAATAGGTTAGATATATCGGTTTGAGAACAAATCCTGCATCGTTTAATGTAGGCTACGTTTGACATCGCGTAAAAATGTCACGGCGAATATGAACTTTGGCAAAATGAAGAGACACATTTTTGATTGTCCTGAACACCGAATGCGGCATTGGTATGTACGTGGAAGTTGATGCAATTGTAGGTGATGACTCATTAGGGAATTATTTTGGCACATTTGGAAGGACGATCAGACGAAGTGACTATACTAGACAATGAGCAGTACAGTAATACAAAGGAAAACCCATTGAACGTATTTTTATACTACATATATCATGTCAAATCCGTCGGCAACCGTAATGTTCAATCACAACTGTCCCCTGATAGATCCGTTTCATGCGACAAAATTATCGCCCATCCCTAAGGGATTACATTTCCTATACTGTATTTCTCCTGTCCTGGATCTACGCCAGGCTAATAATCCTCAAGCCGTGGTCAGTAAAACAATATGCGATTTGTTCAAAATGGTCTGATACTTGGCTGAATTTAAAAATGCATCAAACCAAAAATTAGGCTATCCGGGTCCGGTCACCTTTAACTTAATCGTGAGCAACATGTCAACGTATGGCTGTATGAATTCCAACAGGAAAGGGAACAAATATCAACCTCTAATTTTGTCGTGATTATTTTTGACTCGTTAAACAAAGTGAATGTTGAATATTTTCAAAATATTACGAGGTATATAAATCTTTATTAGCTAGACGCGATATGCGGTAAAAAATCTAGTTCTTGAACTTTTGTGTAGCCGTGAAATTTTCATCCTGGCCTGTACATGTGTAGGTGTATATACAATATGCCTCATGGTTTGAAAGTGTTCCTACGCGTTATGTAGATTGATATCGACGAATATGCAAAAGCATTCTACATATTGATTATCGAAGAAATCTTAACGTCCAATCAGTTGATATGTGTGCAATGGAAATAGATAACAAATCAATTCAGACCGCCATTCGATCCTTTTATTTAGGCACCAACAAAACAACGATAACGTGATCATGGGTTTGTGAATTTCAATCCGACCGATCTCGAAACTGAGTGACTGGAGTGTCACAGAATGAAAAGCATAAATCTGTAGGTCACACTCAACTGACCGACAAGTTTATCGACAAAAACAAAATGACTTATTCTATTTAGTTTAATGCAAAGTTTCTATTTTATTTTATTTGGACATTTGAATGCAAGACCTCTACACCACCTAGTTCAACATTACACATTACAACAATGTTGTCGTTTTGGTTAACCACAATGCATATCATTGGCTGATTTTACTCCCTACCTTTCGTATTTCTAACTGCAGTGATATCATATTGTATTCTGTAGCACTTTATTGTCAACTAAGAGCGTTTCGATATTCCTGTAGTTGAGTGTTCCAAATTTTCTGTTAGACCAAGCAGTCAAGTGTACATTAACCAGTTACTCTTCAGGTGTAATCCTACGGCTTATCACTGAATAGACAACTTATTCAATCTAATCTGATCACAAGAGTCTTGGGAAATACCTTTATAGAATTAACATGTTGTTTCGGATAATAATGGCTGCGCCCAGAAAAGTAATTCAGCGACATGAGTATGAAGTATCAGTTGTATTCCAACGTGACACTTTTTTTGACCGGAATTGTAGGTATTAAGTGAGTTTCGACAGATTTCAGAAATAAATTCCGGTTAAACCAGTAAGTCAGATCAAACAGCTGATCGCTCCTGTATGTCAATCCAAATCTAGGAGAAAACGGCGTAACAGATTTGGATTTTTGGGTTAATCTTAAAAAACCTTTGTGTGTTGACAGATTAGGGGATAGACACTGAGTGGTTTAACAAGTATAGATAAATAATGTCAAACTAGTTAGTCACCTGCTCATTTGATGACTGTCATATCTACCGGTAACACATTTAATACGACTCATTCTCTGTCACGCTGTTACTGAGGAGCTACACTTGACAATGATCGGATTTAAATCCCTGTCAAGTTCAGTAGATGAACATGCTTGCCCTGATTACAGGTTCGATATGCCTGCTCTGAGTATGAATACTCCAGCTCCCAAAAGCTAACTCAAGCCGATTCAACAACACCACCCAGCGACAGCTAAGGTAACCACAATTAGGCGACATAAACTGACAATATGAACCCCAAAAACCTATGTTTGTCTTCCAACTCTGCATGGAGTCAGATTACCGTAACATCTTTGGTGAAACCGCAAAAGAAAGGCGCTTGTTCTCATACACACACCTCCAACCAGTTAATGATGGACACGATGAAAAGCGACTAACTGGGTGATTAAGTAATTGTACAGTATTTGAGTTTAACAGTGAAAATACTCAACATTTAGTTTACAAGTTGATACATAAGTACCTCATTCGGAATATCTAGCAAACGTGTTTATTAGTGTGCATTTTCCCGAAGATCAAGTGGAATTTCTTAAGTCAGAACAAATTATTGAAGTTAGCCTGAAGTGCAATATAAGCTTTCCTGTTTTACTAGCCACTTGAGGGTTGCATAACACAACGTGTGTTTATTTGTAATTCAATTTATGGAGACAGTGACCCAACTGCCATGAACCAACTAACTGTCTGAGAGAGAGGCAAACAATTATAGGAAAGTGATAGGGGTAGTTGGATGCAACAATTTCGCAAGTTAATCCATTATTGTGCTGTCGAACGTGCCCACGTAGAGGTCGGAAACACAAAGTTTCTTGGGTGTATCGATTTCGCGATTCAGCTTTAAGTGAAATAGGTTTCTTGTAGTCAAATTTAACAATATGTTGACTCCATATCCAAAGGAAACCAATGCGGATTTTGAAATTCTACGAAAAGTCAACAGTTATAAGTTCATGTGTGCAAGCGCATGATGAGTGTACTCTGTTAATACAATTGTGCGCACGTGAATCAGCTGCAGCTTCAATATCGTACTGAACTCTAAATATAATGCCACGCCTCTTGCTTGCTCAGGTCAGTTCACCCATCTTAATCAAGTGCATAGCGCGTGCTTTTTTTTAAATTTAACTGATATCGTATGAATGGTTATCAGTATGACTACCTTGTGCGACAAATTTGATAGGCTGTAAGGTATTGCGATATGTACTATATTATGACAAATATATTCATAGGTCTTTTACCTTGACTTTGAGCAATATCTTACCCAAGGCACTGTCATACAGTTCACATCTCTATCAAACACATCAACAAGTCAGCAGGTTTGGCATTCGTCGCGGATCGCCAAAAATTTCGTTTACTCTTATCACTTGCGAACGTAAAACAAGGTTTTCTCATAACTTGCAGACAGAAACGACAAAAAGCACTAAACTTGAGGCTATACACTACACGAGCGGTTGCTAATAATTCCAAAACAAACAGACTACTCGACTTAACAGTGTATGCACACACAGAGCTTCATAGTGAATACTGGTTGGCACTTCACCGGGAAACGCTAGTAATATTAGGATTGGATCATGCAATAACATATCACACGTGTTGACCGAGTCAACGACATTAATTGTATCCATTATGTGCCATGCGATGGATAAGTTCAGGTTCCTGTTCTCATAGGTTGTTGAGTCATCGAGTGGGTTAACCACTTTTGCGTATGTCCAGCCATTCTTTGTCATAAGCGCCGATCAGTTCTGTCGATACGGATGTTAACGCACCTGTAAATGGAATGCTTCGGAACTGATAACAACCGTCTCGTCCAAAGCCTGAGGTTTAACCGTTTCCACTGTTCCTAACCGCATGTGTTGTAACGTTTCACTTTCGCAACTGGTAAGAATAAACGAAATGTTAGCATCTACCTATATTCCTCTCTATTGCTTACTGGTAAATTAAACCGACAGAACGCAGTGTTCCAAGCTGGCTTTTGCGAAAGCTGTACTAAGCTAACTAGTCTAAATTCTCTATGTGACTACAACAAACTGGATGGAATCAGTAGTTATTCCTAGTAGGAAGATCTCATTGGAAACTCATGTTATGGCATCATCACATGTATTCGTGAATTGGCGGTTAACACATACACTTACTTACAATACAAACTTGAGGCACCACGCCAAGTATATAGTTAACAGAACTGCACTGAATGCAAAACTGATTGATCAGATGCTGACACCAAAGCCGAAGTGATCAAAATTGGGAGATCAGCACCCAATGTTCAAACAACCCGTCCGTACGAGAGAATTGTGCTGTATGAGCAAGATGGCATTTTGGCTACAGTTGTTGGTGCTCCTCTTTAATGGTTCACACTTCATTACAGTCTGGACAAATGGAGCTAAAACTTAGGAAAGTGTAAGGTATAAACCAGCGGATAATAGCTGAAGGGACTCATTTCAACATTACGTTTCTGGTCTCAGCTGTGGTTTCGGGCAATAGTTAACTGATACAAAGTAGACTGTACTACTATTAAGCAGTGTGACAGATTTATGATTTTAGATGAGATCTAACTGTGAAAAGTCAGGGCTTTGGCTGGATTCGAACCACCAACTGACACAGCATGTCTCAACGCGGCAAGCGCTCTACCAGCTGAGCTACGAAGACACACCAGGAGCTCGGACCTTTCACTTTTGAACTCTGTTACCCACTCGTCCCACGGTCTCATGCGGAATCCACCAGATGATTCAGGGGATCGACTTTCCCGGCAAAATTTCTTAATCAGTTCACTCTGGAATCCACCAACACCACTGCTGAGCATAGAAATTGTATTACTACCAAAATCACAAATCTGCCACATAATGAGTAGAAATGACAGAACTTCTGGTCGACAGTCTGCTTTCTTGAGATGGAAACAGAAAGACAAACAAGAAATAACTGGTAGACTGCTTTTTGAGGAACACCTCATAAAAAACATAGGAGAATTGTTGACACAACCATTTTTGAATATCTTTTCCACTTAAGAGATATTATGTGGATAATAATGGTTGCACAGACCGTATGCACAAGGGTTGTTAACGTTAAGATGAGTTGTGATCGTGTTAATGTATGTAGCTCTTTCTTGATCTAAGGTGTATCAACCGAGTGCGAGCACCCACAAAGGTAGTTGAAGAAGACAACCTCAAGAACATGTTTCACCCATGTATAGCAAAATAAATCTGAATGTAGTGCCAAAGGCAACTGCGTTATTTCGTATATACGGGACTGTAACAAAGATTCAGAAAATTCAAACATTATTGCGAGTAGCAGGTACTCCGAGGAATTGCTCTGATTGATTTCTACAACCGTATGTTCACTTGAGATGTTGGCGAACCATGCTATTTGTAATTACCGTGGAATAAATATTCATGCTGGTAAGTGTTGGAGAACATACTGTAACTGCTAAAGAGCAGTTTTCTCCCAAGTGTTTTAGATGAAACCATCAATCTACTTCAAATAAACATTGAATTTCAGTTCAAAAAGCAATTGGAGAATTATTCAATTAACCGGCTGCAATGCAACGAATGCTGAACAATGAAAAAACGCGGGCAATGACAGTCAGGAAGCCAATAATATTAACGCTGACAATGTAAACTCAGGTGAATTATGAGAGAACAGGGGTCAGCAGAAACAAAGTTTAACTAAATCAATATAATGACGGTTGGGGTGGGTTTCAGCCTGCCATATAATCATGAGGATGGTGTTGGTTTGAGGTATGAGATCTGCTGGACAAAAGATATTATGAAAACTAAATTGTCATCCGAATAAACACATTCACTTTCCATTCTGCATGAATTTTAAGCTTGTGGTTTCAGGTCATTCGCCGTGATCGACACTAACATTTCATAGTTTCACCATCGAAAAGTGACATCACAAATGCGTAATAGGTGAGTAAATAAGATTGAGAGTTTTTGCTGCTCATCCCCTGTTTAATGAAGAAACGTCCGCATTATAAACATCAGGCTGGGCTAACAGCCGAATATCACGACCATCGATTCGAACTACCAGTTCCACAACTAGTTTCAACATCCACAAGGTGTGAACTAAATTAGTTCCTCTGTCTAATGCAATGTAGGTAGCTGACGTAGATCTCAGATGAGCAAACAGGGTTTGAAGCTATATGTGACGCAGTTCAGTAATAAGAGAGTGTCACCAATCTACTCAGGTCCTTTCGGAGTTACACGTGGACCAGCTGGTGTTTTGTAGCCCAACTGAGCGCATACAGTGTAATTATACTGAAGAATGATTATGCAGTGGAGTGTGTGACCGTCATCTTACCCTATACAACAGAGCTGTGCACAGTACAGTGTCACAAGTGGTTATCGTCCGTAGATCCTAGACAAGGTTTTATAGTGACCCAGAACACATGATACGAGATTCGTTTGCATTTTTCATCTTAATATACTCCATAGTGCTCTATTCGATTGGTAATCCTATAAACAGTCGCGTGGCGTGTGATAACTTGAAGTTTAGTCGCTAGTTTTTGTGGTCTTTGACCTGGTCATATATATTGATCAGCATAACGGCTGTAGGCTGTCATCCGCCGCACTGTTATGGCAGATATCGGCTATTGATTACAATTGTTCTGGTCAATCTACAGTGCGCAAAATACTGATTTTTCGTATCATATTATTCGGTTTTTCTAGTAAAAGTATATTTTGGAAATGCGAATAAATCACGAAACGACGACTGATGCGAATGTTTACACAACCAAGCGAAAATTAATCGGCTATGGTCGGGACTTTCAAAAACGAATGATATCGAAATGCCCTGATGCAAGGCCTCTTGCTAATTAATACTAGCCTTTTATCAATTTCTCAAAAAGAAACAAAAGTTCAAAGATTCCACAGGCCATATTTGAAGAAGTGTAACATGGATCCCAGTTTGAATTACAACAGTGGAAAATGTTACAGTAAGTTCTTCGGGAATGGCTAGTATGTAATACGATGTTTCTAGTTCTTATGACCGAACAGTCTGACATCGATTATGAAGCCCGTAAGAGGACTGTCAAATTGCCACTGGAGGTGAAGATCTCAAAGATTGTAGACATGTGCACTGTCCGCTCCTTTTTGATGCCGGCCACTGCTGAAGTGAGGCTAGTTTATAGCTCCAGGTTAACCTCTAATTTCAACTTTGTCACTGTTCGTGTGAATAGACAGCAGCTGAAGAACAAGACACTGTTGTCTTATAAAACCAATTAAACCACGCGACAAAATTATACGACCATCTACTCTTTTATCAACGAATTTCACGTCATAAGGTTAACTCGAATCACTTTTCACAAAAAGCCGATAGACTTTATCAAAAGATTCCCAGTTGGATAGTGCACTATTAACCGTAATAAGAAAAGAACTGATCGCGGAAGTGAGAAAATTTGCAATTGTACAAGTATACATCTGTTTCCTGTGACGCCTTCAGACTGATTCACTGATACAACGTTGGGTGGTCACGTAAACGTCGGGTGTTTTCAGAACCTGACGCGCGCCATCGCGTCCTGGGTTGTCTTTTTTGAATTCGAGTGTGGACTCGATAGTAGTTGCGTGAACCCTATGTTAAAGAATTTCGATGTCGTAGTAGTTTTGTCAACGTCATATCAGAAAACTGTGAAACGACGGATCTGTGGAACGGGAGATGGTTGCGGCTCCACTGGAAGCTATTAATCCTCCGAGAGATTTATAAAGAATCCCAGAGTACTAAGTACGTTAGACCAACTGAATTGATCCATCTGAAGGAGTCCAATGCAAAAGGGTGCAAATGGGTGACTTTCCGGAGGCAAACTTCGCTCGATGGATTCATTATGCTCAACGGTTGGGCTTACAGAGGCCTGTTCATCCTTCGAAGTGATTGAACAATCGTTATGTTACTGGAATTGAAAACAGTGCTCATGACAGGCTTTCGAAAAGTTCAGTTGCCCATCAGTTCTTTAGGTAAGTAAGGAATTGTGTTTCACCTGAAGAGTGTACAGTTTCTAATTCCTAATTCTTGAGGGAGCAACCACATCATTAAAAGATTAAAGGTTTATGACTGACAGATCTGTATTTCCACGGAAAACCTGTGGAGTCTGGTAACTGGTTAAGTGCACAAAGGTGTCATGTTGTATAGCTAAACAGGCGAATAGGCCGTTGCTTTAAAGCCAGCGTAGAGAAGTTGGAGTTCTAAATTATTGCGCGCTCACCTGTTGAGAGTATTCAATCGGGGGAACAAAGCTCTACAAAGAAGTGACAAACAGACAGCAATATCATCCGTTGTAGTCTAAGAACGATGGGGGAGGTGGTTTAATGTATTCGTTGCTGTTTGGCATGAGTTGCACACAATCCATTTCTTGCAGACATTTCTTCCCTCATTATTTGTTTGTTTTTCGCGATGCACAATTACCGTCAACTGGATAACAAAGATTTTCTTTAAACGGTGGCGTGAACATACAGTTTTGTCGCCGATTTGTAAGTTGTACGTCATATAGACACAACTTTACAAGCAGCGTGGCAGCGCTGTTCACTGCCCAATACCAGAGCCCCCATTTGGTTACAAAAATTAATGGTACTTGTGGTATACATCCATGTACGTAAAGGTAGCCAGGTCGCTTACAAGGCTTCATCATCGAATACATACACTTTAGCATTCATCAGTCTATACTGGTTCACTTTCCATTGATTCAGGCCATGACAATGCTTATTGGAATTTAGTGAACACCCATCGTTTGAGACACCCAATAACTCAAGGCCACATGTATTCCAAAGCTTAAGATCAGCAAACAACTTATGAATTTTCCATTCTCACTGTTCGAAAATATGCTTATCGATTTAGTTTCTAGATGGTAAACGCAGACCACGCCACTTTCACGTAGCTGGAGACATGAATGAACCTGAGTGGTCTACATTTGAACAGCACACCATCCGCCGGGTATTGCAAACACCTCTATCAGAGGACACGTTGGTATCAAGTGAAAGTTTGACAAAATTTTCAGTGCGTGCTCTACTCAAGCTAGTTAAGAGCAGCGGATGTTTGAAATAGTGGAAGGCAGCTACAACAACTGGCTGTGTGCATTTTCTGGAAAAGTGCACATTTACGGACCAGATGGTGATTATTTTGACCGTTCCGTTCAAATAAGGACAAGTTAGTGACAGGATTTACGGGGTTCAGGAGGTGAGTTTTCAGCTTTTCGCTTAGTCATTTCTTCACAAAATCAAAACTGCTCTAGTGAGTGAGTTTGAGTAAAAACACAACAAGAATCCGGAAAGCGGCGGCAATGATTTTTAAATGCTCAACCTATTGAACCAGTTTGACATGTTAGGAGCATGAAGATGTGTTTTGTTTATTAATAGTAGTGTGATACCATGCGTATGATACTAACTTTTCGTTCCGAAATCTGGTTGGAAGTGTGCAAAGGCGCATTGAACTGTTCAAAACTATGTTTGGAGACAAAAGTTAAGCTTAAAACTATTTGCGGATGACGAACATTTGATGAACATTTGAATATTAGCAAGAACAAAGTTCTGATAGAAAATTTCACTACAACTTGACCCACGTTTCAAGTGTTTGACAAATTATACAACATTGTTCAATAAACCCAAGCGCAGAGTGCTTATGCATTTACAAATAGACTGCCTCGGGCCTGTTAGGCAGAAGTGTATCTAGATGCCAGTTGGGAACAGGACTGCTCTTTTAATGTAGCGGAATAATCAATAATCCTACGTGATTACGTCAAGTTATGGGTCAAAGTGCTTTACACGTACAATGTGTAGAATAATCATTTACACAAGAAACTGCACAGCCGTAAGGATTGGATTTATTAACTGCAAACAACTTAATGACATAGGTGAATGTACTATTAATCAGAATGGGGGACTGTGAAAAACTTGACAGTTTGGACAATCTGTTCAACAAGACAAGGGAGAGAACGGAATTCGTTGGTTGGTGTCTGGTACCACATTGTCCGTGCAAATATGTAAAACCGTATTTATATTACTACAAGACCTCGAAGTACTACCACTCTCTCAAAACTAACAGAGGCATGATTCTTTTTAAAAACACGAAATTACCAAATTATTCATCAGACGATGAATAAATGAAGGGATCTAAGCGAGATCACAGTAGGAGCATGAGAAGCCATAGACAGCTATGGTATGTTCGCTAAGACTACCAGTTGGGTGATATTAAGCCTTCCAAAAGCACTTATTACTCAGACTTGATAAAATCTTGCGGGATTTGGTCTGTTCAGGATAAGCATACCACTTGTCTTCCTCGGGTAATCAGCAATTTTGCAGTGTATGAAACAGAATAACTTGGATGGAGATTGATATGATACCACCGCACATTAATGAGAACAGTTGGTAATAAACTATTAGATTTTTTATTTGGTGAAGTTCAGCCTCAGCAGTCCTCTGACACACCGGAACATTTTGAGATCTCCGAAAAAGTCATTCATTGTCTTTCTGAACATACGATTATGTTCTACAACATCAACGACAACTTTCCTGGTACGGGAGTGTAATCCACTTGGTCTCTTCTTGAACTATCGTATCCCAGGATGGTTTTTAAAACCCGGCAGCTTATGAACATACACAGAATTTTAAACACTTAACTAAAAACTGTCAGAATGTGACATGTATCTTACTAAAAAATCTAACCTACCGGCGTCATCTGTTTGTCATCGCCTCAGCTCCCTTCGACTATGTCTAATCTTTAAAACTCCAACTAAATTTCCGATTTGTAACTAGTTCTATGTTCTACTTACGAAACAGCCTCTAACATAAGTTCCCAAATTCTGCTTTCAGTTGACTGTGTAGTCTTATCAGTTTCAATTGTGGTTAACCTGATTAGTCATCAGCGAACATGATGGTCTTCAGATGTTAAATGGGTTTTGTTTGCGAACTGGGAAGCAAGGCTATTGCGCACATGAATAGGCTGAAAAA
The DNA here is from genome assembly GCA_008508345.1 of Paragonimus westermani. Taxonomy (NCBI): domain Eukaryota; kingdom Metazoa; phylum Platyhelminthes; class Trematoda; order Plagiorchiida; family Troglotrematidae; genus Paragonimus; species Paragonimus westermani. The sequence continues at coordinate 127,066 of QNGE01000491.1, read as the reverse complement.
CGCATGGACTGATTGGATGTTGCGGAGTGAAATGACTCGGTTCATTGAGATGGAGAGATGGCAAACCAAGTTTACTTGACGGGACCCAGCAGTCTGGGACATTTTGTATTGACATCCAGATATCCCAAACTAGAAAAGGTATAGATTAATTCAGCTTTAAACTTTAGAAACGGCTGTTCCCACCAATGTTTTCTGACATACTCATTCGCAAAAGATTCATTCGTTCTCTGTGCAATCGCTGTCTAAACGAAAGACACATGTCAGATACCCTTGACAGTAAATTGCGACCACTTCACGAAGTACACGGTGTTGTTGTATAGCCGAAAAAACTTTTGTATGATTACCTGAAACTAAAAACTTCCCAATCTTTATTGGGGGCAATGAGGGAAAAACAATTTCCATCAGTTTAACATTTAAACGCGATGCAGCTAGTGAGTTGATCCTTCGCACACTGGAATACGTAACAGCCGAGGTCTACTTTGTTACATAGATGATACGTTTGTTAAAGTAGTCCTCGGTCTGTATTACATCTTGAGTAAAGTTTGTCTGATTTGATTTCGTCATTCTGTAATTATCTTTCTGTCAGCCGTTGTCAAGTCGTTTAATTAAGAAAGCTACCGGGCGAGTGTCAGTCACGATCTACGGGGAAATTCCGAAGTGGTAGTCGTGTGAAGAACCCAATAATAAGGGCCACTGGATTGCATTTTAATGACAAATGTAACAAATCGTACCAGATGGGACATTCAAGATCATTTCAGTAGTGGTTTGCGTCCACTCTAGATCTGTCAGTTTGCAACTGTTATCAACAGCACAGACGAACGCAATAAGGCCCCGTATTCTGAGAGTTCTAGGCCAAAAGGAAATTCTTACAGACCCTCAACTTCCGTCGTCGACACTCCTAAACCAGACAAGCTCCCATTTGCTTGTCCAAAAAATTAACGCGAAGTCACATGCTGGTGCCCTACGCTATCTAAACACAATACACTCTCACATGCAAACTCGCGAGCCACAAAAAAGAATCAGCTAGTTTGATGAAAACCCCAGTATATTTCGCAGTTCCCTAGATAGTGTTCCCGAAAAATCGGAAAGGACAAGCCGCAGTAAATAACGGGCTGTTCAGTTCATTACCATGTCTCTTGACTGTCATCAAAATGTCTCCAAGTGTGTGTGGTCAGCGTATAAGTACAATTCAACAAAATTAAACTGGACATTTTCAATACCTCTGTAACTAGTATCCACGTAGGTAAAAGCTTGTTGCGCCATCCTTATGACCGTGATCCTCAGTCACATCTAGGCCGCTCTTTTATGTAGATCGAATAAAGATGGAAGAAAATAGTGGAATGTAGATTTTTAACTGGAGACCCCTAAGTTTAGAGGTGGTTTGGTCAGATACAACTTCCGGTTATGTGTTTCAAAGGAAGCTGGTTTTCTCTCCACATATCTTCAAATTAACCAACCTGTTGTTCTCGTCTCAAGCGTGTTACAAATCGAGAGGTAAACTAACTTGACGAGTGTGTGAAATACAAGCATCCAGAACGTCAATCGGAAGCGCAGTAGTATGAGGATATTTTTGTTATATTCATTTACTAGGAGGATACTGAAGATACCCCCACTGAAGCGCTGCATCCATTGACCACAGTTCGAAGAGGAATCTGAGCCTCGCAATGTTCATTTTTGTGACCTTCAAATTAAACCCATAGCGACTCAATGGGTGTTCAACAAATTTTTGCTGTTATGACCTGTAGCAAACTCAGCCAACGAAAAGTGTGCACTTTACAAGCTGAGAGAGTCAACTTATCCGGAAATTGTGTGATAACAGATCTCTCGAAGATTTGTGTATCAGCCAACACTGGGTGCAGCTGATCAACCCAAACAATGTGTTCCCTCGCGTGTAAATCTAAATGGCACACTTCTTCATTAAAGCGCACACCGAACAACCTTGTAATAGGGATCGGGGACAGGTTTGCTTGGAATCGACCGTGTTTTGGAACGAATTATAGTGTCATCAGCACTAGCTTCGTTGATTCCCGTGATTCACAGGACCGTATCAGGTTGTGTAAACTGAGCTTATCTGCACTGACCCAGCTAAGGTTCAGCTGCTAAACATCGGCTAACCGAGCGAAATGGTTTGCCTGAACTTCAGTAGAGTTCAATTCTAATATACGTTGTGTTTAGCAATAATGCTAACATGAAACAACATTGAAGCTAGGTGTTATCCAGTGACTTTCAGCTTATCCCTTTAAAATAATCCTTCCATGTCCAGAAGGAATGTTTATTAACATAATGAAATTTCTCATCAAAAATTTCGGAAACCGTCCTATATATATCACTTTTCAAGGCCAATCTCTCAAAGTCTTGCTGTTTTAGTCCGCCGTACCAACTAATCACGGTCTCCTCTTCAGTCAACAAAAGTGAACAGTTTAATCATAACGTGTTATTCCGAGGAATTGGGTTTAAGTGTTACATAGAGTAATTCCGTTCTCCACACTGGGAAATGGAGTTTCGTTCTATGCAGTTTCTGAAATTCTGCTGTAGGGAGTTCTTTTGTTCATAATCGAGATTATATTGGTGGCTAAAGGTAAAGCTACACTTCCTATAGTCTTAGAAAGCAGGCATTTCTTTAAGGTGGAAGGAAGGTGGTTCGGCCTTATTAAACGGAATCTCTGGTGATACTGATATAACCAACCAAAGAATCTGTAAGTACATTTTTGTGAAATATTTACTACTGTGGCACGTTACTGATTCTTACTTCGTGAAGACAACTGTCCCACAACTTCAACTAATAAGCCAATGAACACATTTTGACGGCAACTCACCGAGAGTCTGTAGCCACACACTATTTGGGTCAACGTATTCCTAGTAATTCTTAGTAATTGCCTTCACTTCCCCAGCCTAAATAATAAATTTTCGTGAATTATCCACCTTACCTTTACGGTGTTAAGCTGAATATGCTGAAATATAATTCAAGCGTTCCCAGCTTTGACGTACGTTAGAACCTACTAACGTCCAACCTAAAATACACTCAAAAGCTGGTTGTCATCTGAGCAACATCACTGTTTCACTTAATGCTACAAGAGTTGCACTCTTCATGGTGTGTGTAGTAACTGACCGTTACGTTGTGAAATTCAGGTCACTTACTCAGGATAACCAACAACTCTTCAACTGAGCATTCACAGTTGTTGATAATACATTGTATTTTCAGAGTCATCGGCAATACGAATAGACAGATATCGGAGAGAATGGTTATTGGCCGATTCGCTTGAAGTGCTTCGCCGTTTGTTAATATTATTTCGCTTGCAACGCCAGTCTGTGTTTTGTTATTTTTGGACATATTTTTTTTAAATTAATAATTCGAATGTTATGAGAAATAGATCAAATGTATAAAATCCCGTTCCTTGTGAAACTAATTTAACCTACGACACAGGAGACTTGACTGAACATCGACGCGCCCTCAACGACCGCGTATGTGTTAGTTTTTATCTGCACGCTAAATGAACATAAACATTTGACCAACGTTCCAGTACCATGATTGAACGATATCGTCTGTTGGACCAACCTGGGAGAGCACTGAATATGATCATAGTTAAGGCGTCTGAAAAGTGATAAGCATACTGTTCCACAGTTTAATATCTGCCGTGAAATGTTACTCAGATGGGAAAAAGATGAAAAACAGCTCCACATTTTGCCGAACCCCTGACGTTTTTGTTATCCATCTTTCCAGAGTTTGTCTGTGGCTCGTTACTTTGATTCTCCACCTATCCTTGCTATGCGTACCTGCAGCTATTCAATGGGACTTCGTCATAATAAGTACACAAACGGGGGCTCAAAGGAAACCTCATTAGGAGACGTACAAGAACGCTGTATCCGCAAAAACAGTGATTGCAACACGTGCTTTGCAAACTTCCGTCTTTAGAATGCAATCTTGTAACCTGGATCATATGGGCAACGATAGCACTTGACGAAATGTTGGTTGGATAAAAGAGCGAGGAAACTATGACAGTGTAATCTGTTATCTTCAGTCCTATGTCACTACTACCAGGCAGTATTATACTGATTCAAGATATGCAAACATTTACCACTGCAATACTGTAGTGTACGGTGTACGTATAAGCTTCTGGGGTAGAAGTTAAATTTGAGTCAAGTGTCTATCAGTTAATCCCATAACTTCACAAAAATCCCGGAGCAGTTGAATTTTATAAAAGAACCCTTCAGGCAGGTAAAATTGCAATGAGCAAACCATAAAAATAAAACAAATGACTTCGTATGTGGAAGCTTTTGATACTTAGATAGTGGAACATAAACGATCAGAGTCGTGCTAAGTATCGTCACCGTCTGAACGGAATGTGCGAAGTCTGATGGCAATCGCTATCGACAGTAGGGTCAACCAGACAATTGGGGATTAAACTTGACTTACTCCGAGTTTATGTGTTCCACCGGTTTGCGGAACAGTTCAGTTTTGGAAGAACCCAACATCCAGTCTACCTCGGTATGCCGTCGAGTAGGGAAAGGGCTGAATTGACCAAAACCAGTAGCTCCGATTCTTGTCTGTCGCGCTCGACCAATCAGGGACCATTGGGATGCAGGTATTGATTTTCCTGATCGGAAACGAAGGACAAATAGGGCAGTCGCACGCGGGAGTTGGACCGGTTGGGAAACAAACATTAAAAAAGTACCTCGGGATACATATTTTGAGAAATTTGGCAAGAGTGTACAAAACGTTCATCACTTTTCTTAGCTACCCTAAATCAACCTTTGTGTATCAGCTCACTCAAGCAATAGAAACGGGAAAACGATGAAATGTCACAAGATTTTCCGGCGTGGATGGCAGTTTATTTGATCGACAACCTAGAGTACACATACGCATAATTGCCCCTACTTTTCAAATAGCATCCATGGCGTTGAGGACACTTCAATATTGTTTACTTCATGTGTTAACCTACGGTTAGAGAATCTGATCCGCACCAATTATCATAAGTGTACCACAGCACGATATTTCAAAAGTAATTCTGTACCACTGATTCATCAGTTGCTTCCCTCTTATGTCGACGCACCTGAGGTAATTGTTCGAGCAAAACTTACCAGGTCGGAAATAATTTCGTGAAGTCGACCACGACAATAGCAAAAGACAATATAAATGAGCACAATACATTGTGACCTCGGCACAGCTATATGAAATATGATTCACATCTGTGTTGCTCAGTACAGCTGTACACTAGGAGCATATATAGCCCTGGTGAGTACACGCGTGGAGTGCTGGATCTGCTGTGGCAGACCAGATAAATCGGTGAGCAATTACTCAATTTTAAGCGACGCAAATTCAGCCACCACCAAAGTTCAGTCGGCGACAGTTATCAATAGTTTGCCCCTCAACGCAATCGGATCGATTTTCGGGTTTTTCACAGTAGGTGAGAATGAAATCACACTTAACATTCAAGTTTTGGCATATCTACACTGTAATGAGCGGTTCCCGTGGTAAGACATAAAGTTGGGACATAAAACGTTACAGTTCTGTATTTTAGCCTCTTATCAGTCAGCTTCTGCAAAGGTTTCTTCGGAGAATAGTGGAAACTAGTGGGACTTGTTCGGTCTAGGCCCAAAATCAAAACGATACAACAGTCTGTGCATTTTCTGTGTGACATTTATGTTTAATACCTCCCAGAAGACCCACATTACAAAACCTCTACCGTTTCCATCTAATATCAAAAGACTTTCATACATTCTAGAACTTTACATAGTCCAACGTTAACGCGATGTAACGCTCCATTTCTTGGTAGCCTGTGAAACATTTCTTTAGTACTGTGGTAAAAATCGATCGCATTCAATCACCAACAAGTTTTAATAAATATCATTTGGGAGAATATGACTCATTAGAGGTTTGGAGCGGTACGCATAACTTAGCTGTTCTGTTTACTTTTTTCCATAGGCCGAAATCGATTGGCGCGTGAGATAAGGAAATCAGTTCACTTATCTTCCTGCCATCGTGCTGTTCATGACTCCGTGGTCTAGTAAGTGATTACCCTATAATCTGCCGCTTGTTCACTGGTCGTGTGTTCGATACTGTCACCTGCCTGTTGACAGTGAGATCAATAAAATGTAAACAGATGTTTACTATTCCACCGGTGGTTACTAGGACCAACAATGTACACCTTGACTCCTAACGAACTTAGCTTGAGAACATGTTGTCCTAAAGGTGGAATCAAGGGTGAGCGCACTTTGGAAAAGTGGTTGACAGACGACAAATTTCTCCCGATTTGGGGAGAGGTACTATTTTCTTATGTTTCTAAGTATAATCCAGGTGTCAATATGATGACTGAGTTGGAGTGTGATGACTCCAGAGCTAACATAAACACTCGTTACGAAACGGCACAATTCTGTCTTATTTCACAAGGTGTATCCTTCTAGTTTCATTTGTTCACATTAGGAACAGACAAAACAACCTTCTAACAAAGGCCTTTTTATGTTGGTATTACTAGAATTTTTAGAGGTTGTATCGCTTTCTTCACCTTTAAGTCTCGGAGACCTTCTTAAATGCGGATGAAGGTTTGTATGATATCAGAGAACGTTCAGACTCAAACTGGACACGGTACACGTTCGGTGGAAAGCTTCGTCTAGCATATTTTAGTAGGTGATATCAACGTGATGTACCACATTTAACAGGGCTTACCAGTAATGCTGACCAGCACCTTAATTTCAGTTTTGGTTTTTTCATGCACAGTCCGCGTGAACGTTCAGCGCGATGCTGAACTTCTTTCAGGACGAGGTTTATTTCTACTGAGAACAAAGCTCCAGCAAGTTTACCTCACGGCGTAAATGCGATAAAGTTATCTAACACCTGAGTTTTGAAGGATGTGACCGGATGCAAGCTGCGTTCAACTTGTAGCATTTCCGATTCTCATCTGTCCATCTGATAATAGGTTGCTGACTGGATACGTGCGCTAATTTTTGTTCATCAGAACCGCGTGCTGTTGGAAAGCACCAGTAGAAAAAAAATACTTATATGAGATACCACCTGAATAAACACCATTCATGGACGTATATCAACAACAGTTGATAACTTAATGCATTTAGTTGATGGCAGAAAAGTGTGCTCCAAATAGTTCCGTGAACCGTAATTTGTGATAGTGGAATAGACCGCCACATCGATAATTTAACCTAGCCGGGGTTAACTGTAATTTCTCAACCAAAAGGCTGGTTTTTTGAAGAACAGCATTACAGTTTTGACTGTTATCTGTTGAATAGGATTAACAGTCGGCCTCAAATATGAGGTTAAGAGTAGAATACTTTGTTAGCCTCTTGCACTTATTCCCATCTAAAGTCGGTTCTAGCCAATACACTTTTCTCTACTGGTCACACAATTTAGTCCGTATTCGCTAGTCTTTAGCCAATGCCTATCGACTGTTTGGCAAATCTGGTTGAAATACAGCCCTAAGAAGACAAACATTGGCAGATAATACCATTTCATGTTGTCTGTTCGGCACCAACCGAAAATAATTGGGAATATATATGCATATATATATAAAGCTAGTGTGCTGTAGGAATAAGTAAAATCAGGAAATTAGGGTATAGAACACTGCTAAATTTCTAGGTCCTTGAGAGCCTAAAGCTGGTAGGTTTTTATACACAGTTTTGGTTTCAAGAACTATCCCAGACCGCCTCAGCGGAAAGCGGAAAATTTTGATTAATATGAGGCATTATAAAAACCGTCCTTATTTATACCCAGTGACTACAAACAATCGATGATGTGAAGAAGCGGTTGAACGCTCGTCATTTGGACATCACGGTCACCTAGACATCCTCATCAGAGATGATAGATCAGTAGGGAGGTCTGTGCAACGGAATTCAACCGGGGTAGGCGGCAGACTTAGTCGTTTACTAATTAGACCACGTAGTTTTGTTGAGCACAATTATGGTTAAGGATAATTTATCTTCGGTACGATTCGTCCATGGGCGAAGCCAGCAATAGATAACAGCTGATAACCTCTTTGCAGCCGACGAGAAAAATCTATCTTGAACTACCATTTGAAGGTGACAATTCGTAGCTTCCAATCACAAAACGTCTTGTTGCGTCAACTCTGCTTAGATTCAGCGCATATGACTTCGTGGTCCTCTAGTGAATTCGCCTGCTCTCGCCATCTTCAGTTTGAGGGCGAAAACCTGTTTGCGTCAGCTCACGTCACATTAATCGTTTTGTAGGGAATTTACATCGATACAGTCGATAGATGCTTAAACTCTACGCTGAAGTGATACTTGTCACAATGAGTTCCAGATGTGAAAGTGCAGCCTCTCTATATCATTCTTGGATCAGGCGAACCTCTCAGCAGGTGCATATTGGTCCCACTTCGCAGGATTGAACCTAACTCAATAATCAGGATCTTAAAATGACTTAGTTATCCGTGTTCACTGTATTACGCCAAGGCAGTCGACAGTGGCGGCCTCACACCAACGTTGCGTACAAAACTAGCATTATGCCAGTCTTGAACCCTTATTGATCTAGCAGTATGACCTGAAGTTCTCTACCCAACTGACTAGTTTTAATTATCCACCCCATCGCAATAACCTTAAATATGTATCTGCTTTTTTTGTTTTGGTAATTAAGAAGGAATACGTAATGCTGACACCTACCAGTGTCCTTCGTCTCAATACCGCGTTCAAGCTTGTGAAAAATAACTGTTTCAAACTCGGTTGGAACAGTTAGATGGGTACCAGAACATTCGAAAGATTTCGGTTTGCTCCGGCGATATTATTATATAGTTCGACGTGGTTTACAGGATTTTTGCTGATTAAAAATACAGTTTGTAAATATGCACGGTGGTAAAACCGATGCCCACGGGCCAACATTTGGTGAAAACTGATCAGAAAAGATTACAGTGTGAGTAAACTAGAGTTCGCTTCTGGCTAGAGTTTGTCAATAATGTAGCTTTTGGTACCGTTTGCGAACTGAACCCGAACAGTACTCAAACGGCGGGCTTGCCGACCGTTGTGCTGATGACCTCACAGTATGCTTAGCTAAATCAGCTTAACTCAAACTCTGGTATTAATACAACGTGAATTTTCTGGAGGGGGGAGGTGTTAGCTGTCTAGCTGAAATTTGTAGATAAGTCTGTTGACAAGTAGTCGTAATTAGGCTAAGTTCGCTGGTCGTATTTGGCATAATAATCGATGTGCTTATTCCTTTGCAGTCGTTCACTTTTAGCACAGTTACTGAAGACTAGTGCAAAGCTGGCAGTCTGGCTAAACCGTTTATGACTAGATTCAACGCTGATCAGAGATTGAAGCTTATATTAAAATAGTAAAATCATATGAAAATAAATCAATATGCATAGACAAATCGAATGCTTACATCATGCTTGCATAAGACTGCTGGCATGTATGAGATTGAGCGAAGGATATTCATGGAGTTTCTTAAACTGTTAGCACGTTATATGCTTCTCAGACCGTTCGCGAGCGTGCGCTCTCGACGCATTTTGCCGTCAAGACATAGGCTGAGTTTACGAAATGGACGCTAAAGGAGCATGAAACAAATATGTAACTGAGAAAAATGGAGATTCGGGAATCTGCTGAAGGGGAAGCGGAAACTAACGTCCACAGATGCTACAGTAATGAACACGTCATATATTGGCTCATCGCATTCCATTTTGTATTCTTTTCGACCCAAGCTACGAGAGCGGTATGGTCGAAGCACAAACTAGGTTTTAGGACATGAGTGACATTCGGCGAATTGTCTTTCAAAAACAACTGTACACTGAGATATGACACGGTACAAATTTTCAGCCTTAACCCTTGTTTTCTTTGCATTCACCGATAACGATTGTACTTTTGTCCTGTTTGCCGCCAAAAAGCATTGTGTGGCGCAACCTGTTCAAGGCCGTATCGTTCTTTTTAATAGTATGATGTAACTGTAACGGAAATCTGGGAGGGAAACCTGAGGAAATAAAGCTTCTTATCTTCGTCTTCAAAATAACCGAGTAAAATTCTAACCTCCCATCACTGTATTTACTCTTGTCAAATGTTAGTTTAGAAGCTGCCGACATAGGTAATGGGGTATGAAATGTTATCGCGCGTTGTTTTTTGCTCCCCACAGCTTGTTACAAACAACTATCCTCACAAGCCTTAATGTTTTCAGAAGCGTCACAAGTGTACCTGAACATATTCGGAGCGCAACCTTCACTTTAATCACGTGCAAACCAAGTGTTACTTCATGTCTACTGTATTTTGAATGTTGGAGGAAAGGAAAGTGTCTGCTGAAAACAGACCAGTCACTTCAAGCATGTGTTGTAATGTGTTGTTGCAAAGTCCGACTTGGCCACAGTGACTGTCATTGTTTTTTGCAAGTTAACTTTACTCTTGCTGTTCGTATTCACGAGGAGGTCATACGGGTTAACTCGAAACATCGGGTCGTGAAATTTAGTTCGGTTTTCAAAACAAGTCAGTGATGATGCGAACACAGAGTAGAGGTGGATAATTATTTGCGACACATAGCTCCGTTAACGTCTTTTAGGAGTGTTGGGAGAGTTTTCGTACTTGCCTCGTGAAAGTTTTGCCTTGGAATATTCATTGCGTGTGAATAGTTATTCGTTCAAATTAATTGCCTTTGCTCTGTAGTGTTTTGGATTCCCTTTTGGTTTAAGTTAATTAACATCTGAGCCTTACTTTCACCGAACAGCCGAGCAGGCTGTCTTGACGTACGGCCTACTGATCACAAGTTACAAATCACGTTGCCTCGTTCAAGAAAGGAAACTGTGATTTTTTCATGCCATCTCTGTCACTTGTATTAACCTTTTCCATAGTCATACGTGTGGTGTCCGATAAAACAGCAGAATATTCTGAATACGTCACTCCGAATATCACAGTTATCTACCAGCTGGCCCACAGGGGATGCAATTGGATTTAGGTATCCTTTTTTGGTATAGACGTTGTATCAATTCACCGGTCAAGTTGTGACAGCTAAATTCATCGTATGCACTGAATAAATTATATTTCTGACTACACCAACTGCCTCACTAGTACAACATTCATCCGTCTCACAAAACAGGTGAGAAGATTGTGATACTTACTGTACACTTGCATATTTCACAGTTCGACTTAGATCCTGGTAAGCGTGATCAGTACATAAAACTATATTCGAAAAGATTAGTGGATATACATATACGTACAAATACAACCCTTAATTTACTCACTGCTTGGCGGATAACCGTTGTGGGAGAGCAGGAGATAAACCTCGCAGAACGAAATGACCTATAGCAGATCGTGGTGAAATTTTCACGTGAATTTTGCCAGGTAGATGAAAGCCACCCTAAGTTTCGTCGTGTATTCAATGGTGGCCACGCGGGTATGATGAAAATCTGTGACTGCCTAGATTCTAGCAAACCTAGGATTTTAAACACACGGACATCTGGTTCTGGGGCTCACTTCCGTTAGGTGACAAAAGTTTGGTCCATTTTGCAGAACCAACTGATTTCAAAACATTGAGGATTATTTCGCAAGCCTTATAGTTCTTAAGCCCGAAGTTTCCTCAAGCTAGAGGGAGTGGAAATTGACGAACTGTTGATGTGGAACTGGAACCTTTCCCTATATGCTGCTCTCTGACGAATTAGCTCAGAAGATGAGTGTCTTTATAGCTCTGAAACTAAGATGTTGCTGACATGTTTCTTTCGCAGCACCATGGGAGCTTCCTATACTGCTTATTCACAGTAAATGAATCTGGACATAAATAGATTGCACACGTCCTACATTATAAAACCGAGACCGGTAGCACTGAGGTCTGCCTGAATTATATATACAGGCAGGGTATCTTCAACAGAAAACACTTATTAAGTTCGTCAGTATCTAATGAGTCAGCTTAGAAAAACTGATTACGGAACGCCATGAGGCTTTACGAGATCAAGTACACTGATCACCGAACGCTCTGCCTTGCAGCTCAACATTATTAAATTTAGCAATGGTAATACTATTTTCAGCTCCTTCCGAAGCGTTTTTCTGTGGCTGTTTTGGTTACTCTAGAATTCTTGGATTTCTACTTCGTGATCAGGATAACCGCAGAAATTTTGATAAAGTTTGGGAGCAACAAAAAGGTAATTTACAGCAAGCATATCTAAGGGTATGCCAATCTAAATCAGTGAATCTATTGTTATAGGGTGAATCAGCGTATTCGTCGTACGGTTGCCAGTAAATGGCTTGAGCAGCCCATGGCATAAACGAAAACATACGGTGACTACAATGTGATTCTCCAGTTGCACCTGGTAAATGTGAGCAAATAACTTATCCATAGACGACGGTCACGGTCCTTACGTGTTTGGAATCTCTTTCTTCTTACCCAACACGTGAGCCCGTTAGCACACGAGCAGGTGCTTTTTCTGTGGAATCTACACGTCTCATCGCGATGCCATGGGGCTAGTTGTGCTAGATTGCCCAGATAAATTGAGTTTGTACACGAGTGCTTTATGCATAGCTTCCTCCGCTCCAGTTCGGCAGTTGCTCTGCATAAAAAGATCCTTTTTGAGGGGTTGGAATTTATGAATTTCTTGCGAAAAAATCTGCACGTAATAATTATCTGGAAGTATGCACAGGATTGAAACCGCTTTAGTCCATTGTTCCACAGGTGGATGTTTGCTTTATTCTAGCAGTTTAGCTTTTGAAGTGGTTTCCGTTTCTTTGTTTGACCTAGGCAATCCTAACCTGGCACCTATACTCCATATTGTTGTTCGGATCCAACGGACTACAAGCCAGGGTTCTGGTACGGTTTCAGCCGGATATTTGTTGGATGATCTCTGTTTGTCAATATCGTCACTTGAGGGTATTCGATTACAAATTACCGGCTTAGTAAGCAAATGTTATGGTTCGAAATTCTGCAAACGCAAATAAAGATATGATTCAGTCTGAAACGCCTTTCAGTCGAAAACTTGTAGTCACGTTGAAAACAAAGTCTCTGTTTTTGAATATCACTTACGGCTGGACCTAAATGCTGGATGTGACTCATAGCTAAGCTCACGGTAAAGAAAGCCAGGTAGTAATTCTCTTTTGAGCTCAAAAGGACCGTCTGCTGACCACTACTTGATAAGCTCTGACGGCCTTTCAAATTTTGCGGTGTGCGTTCATTTAACAGTAAATAAACAATGATGCAACACTAGATATTTTACCTGATGGGCGACGCGGAGCTCTGTATTTGCCAAGTGTCACCAATCAAAATATTCGACAATTCATATCTAATTCCTTTGACGTATGTTACTTAGTCTCTGTCTGTGATATTCGCTGATGAATGTTACATAGATGCAAAGCGAATGAAAAGTATAGTGACTGTTTCGAAACGTATGGGTTGGATTTTGGGCTAGTGATGAGAGAAGATGCTTTGCTGCTTTGTGAGCGCGTTTTGAATTGCAATTGTTGGCAGAGCTGCTGTGGTCCATCCATGAGCATACTAGCTTGAATAACCATCTGTTATCCCGAGAGCATATCGCCAAAACATGTTTCCGATACTCTGTAAAATAGCGTTAGGTATTGACCATTTATACGTTAGAGTTGAAGACCTCACACCGTTCAGTCAACATCGGCATATCTTAGTAAAACGTTACTACTTTTTGTGAAAGAGTAGCTTGAAAAATTGACCAAATTAGTTAAGGAAGTAATGGTGTACAGCGCGCTAGAGTTTAGTCTGGTCGTAGTGAACCCAGTGAACGCCCGAAAGGTAGTGCAGTATAGACCTCATGACAGACAGAATAAAACGAGCATTTGTAAGAGCTAACAGCAAGCATGCAGGTTGCCTGGAAAATGATGTTCTTTAAATTAGACATCTAAAAACACTGCTCCTTAGATTGTTTGTGCTAGAAACCTCCAGTCAACGACCGGTAAACTGTGAGTGTGAACTAAACAGCAAAGAACACATTTTACTAAAACATAATTCGATTGCATATTACTAAAAAGAATGGCGCAATAGAACATAATTTTACATGTACTGATTTAAAACTAGCATTTTAAACCAACTGGTAATTAAACCTTTGATCCGATCAGCAGGAATAGAAAATGGCGGCAGAACGTTTCTGTGTTGTTCTCTTCCCTCCGGGATAGCTTCAGCATCGACTGATCCGTTCTATAGTGGCAAAATTGTAGAACAAAACGGAACTTTTACTAAACCAACGTAAACGAACGTGGCAGCAGACCTAAATGCCAGTATACTGTGCGACGTCTGTTAGGAAGGAACAACTTGATCATCTCTTAAGGGAAATTAGTACATCCGAACCGTAAACAGAACTGGCGTGGGAAAGCATAATGTGCGTTGTGCTGATAATTGTTATTAAGTAAATTCTTGATCAACCCTCAAAGAGCTCAAACTAGAAGAGTTATCGGTTTTGCAATGTTTCCATCCTCTCGGATATCATTCATCAAGCTATCTAAATCAGAAACTTCACATTGTATAAGCTTCAAATGAGGTAGTCATCACCTGGCACGTATAACCACAATCGCACCATCGACACGCCTCCAGCAAATTCTAGGTGGATCAAGAAACATGGAGTGCAACTTTTTGTCTAGATCTTGCATGAACAATTTATCAACCGTGAGAGAGATCGGTGAACACATCGCTACTCCGTTTGTTTTCTGACAGAGGATCCCACTGAACGTAAAGGTGGTAGACCGTAAGCACCGTAAGCGGTGAATCGCCCCGGTGGTCCGGAAGGTCAGTTGTTTGGCACGATTTACTGAATGGACAACAGTGACACCACGTCGGAAAAGGTATGCAGTATCCCTGTCACCCACCCCATCCCAAACAGTCTACATGCGTGTAGATTAATCGCATACAGGCACACAACACAGCATACAATAACTATCTAGCCTTGTTTGCACCTGGGGTATTCACGTGGTGACCTTAGATGAACCGTGAACCCATACACTGTATTGGTAGACTGTCCACACACGGCGTGTTAAACACATACGCACATACCAGGTGATGAATACCTATTTGAAGCTTGTACACTGTGAATTTTCTGATTTAGCTCGCTTGATAAGGGCTTTTCGAGAGGGTCAAAACGTTACGAACCCAATAACATTTTTGGTGTGAACTCGTTATGGACTAACCAAGAATTTACTTAACAATCTTAAGAGAAGTAATAGGCGAGGTGGCTTTTCAGAATGTAGTACTTGTTGGGACTCAAAAATCACAGGTAAATATCTGAAGTAGGCACTAGATGTCTCAGTTATTAGCAACTGGATTAAAAACAGTCGTCGTTTTCCCTCGTACACCGTAAACCAATTCATTTGATGTTCCTCTCTCCTGATGCATTTTTTTCTAAAGACAAGCTACTTAAGGACAGTGAAATTTGTTTTACAAACAGTTTTGTGCATAATCTGTTTTAAGAGTTGCAACGATTCTTTTCAGAATGTTGATTAAATTTGCCTTCCTAAGGCATGCAGCCGTTATGTACTTTAGAAGACGGCTCTGCGAGGGAGCATTGCTGGTGGCTGTTGAAAGGGAACTCGAAGTGTCATGAGAGGTCCTTTGATGCTTGTAGTTAAACTAACTTTCAATCTCCAATGTAATCCAGGTTTATATTATTTCTGTGGTGAGGCACGAAAGACAAACATGGACAGTATAATTACATCTTGTTACTCTGGGAGGAGTGAGAAGTAGTGTGTTAATCCGTGAATGGGCATCATGAAACTCGTGAAACATCGTATCTCCTGCCCCCTAACATTGTTCCGTAGCTCTGCCGACAGTGTGTCTTGACAAGACAAATAAGCATAATGTTACAGATTCATTTCTCGTGCCAAACTATGTTCACGAAACAAAAAAGTTATTGTTGGAACAGGTTTATGAAGGGATACAAGCAGATCTACCAACATTTCTACTGTTCGTGATCCAAAGAAGCAACAGTGTCCTAAAAAAGCCTTGCAATTGTGCCTGTGGGCCAGTTGTTCACCGATGTATTCTGACGCAATGGATGTGCGATCGATTTTAACAATGTTCCCAATTTTTGGCCGTTGATTAACTATACTAACGTCCAAGGAGACGCTAATATCATATGTTGCAGAACGTGTTCTTCTGCAGAATTGTGCATGAGCCTTGCTATTTAAACTGTTCTTTCTAGACACACTACATTACTGTAGGACCAAGAGTGCATAAATAAACAAAATGGGTTGCGTTACCAATGAGTAGTGTGGAGGATTTGTGATTTTAGGTGAGATCTAAGTGTGAAAAGTCAAGGCCTGGGCTACATTCCATCCGGCGACAGACACAGCATGCCAGTCTCATATGAGACAATGGGACCAGTGGGTAACAGAGTTCAAATGAAAAACTTCCGAGCTCCTGGTGTGGCTTCGTAGGTTAGCTGGTAGAGCGCTTTTTGCGCTGAGGCATGCTGTGTTTGTCGGTGGTTCGAATCCAGCCGAAGCCCTGACTTTTCACAGTTGTGTCTCATCTAAATACGGAATACATGTAGCCAGTGTGTAGCAACACAGCAGCAGCACACATCACAGACCGAAATGGCGACACAGGTAGTTACAAACTGAGGATAATCAATGCAAGTTTATTAACACCTATCGTGTCGTCGTCCAGGAGACGAAACGGGTTGTGGTTCAATGGTGACTTTAAGAGACCTGCTATTCTAGTTTTTCCATTAAGTGTCCGAACAATTTAATCGTGTCAACCAGTTGAGTTGAGAGATATCCCATTTGAAAGAAGAACTTTCTGATACGGATGTCTGTACCTGGAAGAAAAATTCTCTCGACGTTCTCGATCAGTGTGGACTTTGTTCTGATCACGTGATTCACTCTTCATTTCACTTGTTAAACCTTCAAATTCTTCACAGAAGCTTTGTCGAAATTCAATGCCTAAATCACATTTACTGTATGTGCCCTGGTGATTGTTTCACTCTTGACTATGTACTTTGTTTGTAAGGACCCAAGGGATAGCTTTGAGATTGCCTATCGGCCCGTTACCACCCACCCTCCGTCACTTGTGTTGTTTTCTACTGGCCGGTTCAAATATGTTTATTCTGTATTTACACCCCGTTCCGAGAATTTGAATTGTCAATTTCGCATCTCATTGATAGCCTTAGCCGAGAGATTTTTGCTCGCATTCTTGAACTGCAGCCCATTTATTTTAGTCCATGTGAACGCGTATTCCTATTAAGTAGTGTGGCAGCTTTATGATTTTAGATGAATGTGGTTAATTGAGGTTTTGTTTAACACTTGTTTCATCGGATCTCCTGGTGACCACACTGCAACAACTGGCCAAACTTGTTTAGATCTTAGGGATCCGACCTGCATACGCGTCACCTAACGTCCTGGGGATGACATTGCAGAGTCGATTGCACCTAAGGTTTTGGTCTCTTAGGCATTCGTTTTCACTCGAAATTTTTCATGCCTCAGTTTACTGGCCTAGAAACCTATTGGGTTGCATGGAGATGTCAATTTTTTCTACCTGTTTCGCTGACAAGCTGACAGGAAAGGTAGTGTCAGTCCTTTGGACTGCACATTGGGGGACACGCTTACAGAGGGTAGAGGACCGAGTTTCAAATTCCAACTGGAATAAAATCCTGTATGTATCATACCAATATCAGTTCCTTCTTTCCTGTCACGTTGATAAGTTTCACGAAGTTCTACATTGTTTTCAGCCAAATTTGTGTTTCTAATAAAAAGCTGTGATAATCGGAATTAGGGACTCTAGATAGTCCTAGAAATCACACTCGAACTGAAACCTTTAATGCACGTAATAAGGAAAGGACCTCGGATAAGTTGGATTAGGCAGTCGTTATTCATGAGACAGGAGCCTTCATTTGTAAATTTTCTTTGTTATTAAAAAATCATGGTTCATTATTAGTTGATTTCAATGACAAATGCAAATTCTAAACGGTAAGCTGATTGGTACGATATAAAACAAGGAAACTGGCAAATAACTGGAAGTATAACACTAAGGCTCTTCGTCTAACCCTGATATGATAGTTCAGCACAACGTTCGGATTAGTCCGTTGTTAGATGTTTTCTTATGTTTGGGTTTGGGTTAGCGGTGAACCGAGTAGATTTTCACTACGAAAGGAGAGTAATAATGTCCAAACCTATCCACACACTTTGATAGTTAGAATTTAAGATAGCATGAAGAAATCCTACTCTTCGCAAAACAACATAGACATCTCAGTTGCTGCAGACATCATTCTCACCTAAGGTGCATTAAGGCAGGTTGGTGCAAATCGCTCATTATGTGGCCAGAATTGGATGTGTACAAGTGTTGTCACTATGTCCACAGTAATCATGAAAAGTCAATGTTGCAAATGGATGTGTTCAGTAATTTGGATACATATATGTACATCATCTACAGACTTCAAAATGTAGACGGTTGCGAAGGAAGCCTTTATGTTTAACTGCTATCCCATTCATCTTCATGATCTGGATTGTGGTTTGTGGGGCTCGCTTAAATTAATCTGCAGTCGAACTGGCAGGCAGTGGCCGAGAAGAGCGCTGATTAAGAGGGCAAAAGCTTAAGCGAACTTCTCTGTTGATTTATTAACATACATGAGCAACCCGACTTCTCAGCTGAGACTGAAGGTTTTACCTCGCCAAATATATTTCTGATGCACGTCGCTTGGGTAAATCCAGCCATTAGTTTAGTATGTCCAGTAGGAGACCGACTTTCCACTCAGTTTCTTACAGACACTTCGTCAAACAGATAAGGACTGACTCCATTCCTAGTTGGGCATTTTGTACTGAATGCGAATATCAATTACTGTGTAACTAACGAAACATCGTTAACAGGTCAAAACCGTTTCTGCAATAGTTCTGATTAACTTCGAACCCGTAGTGAGTTTCACCGCACAACAAAATCGTATCACTTTAATTATTTTATAGAAATGTTTTCAATGAAAGACTGCAAAAATGGGTGTGTGTCGTATCCGACTAATCCAGTTTTTCATGTGGCAAGTGTTATCGTTCGACTGAAAAAGTTTATTCTCAACAAGGTTACACGGATGTTTGTCTAATTGACGAAACCAAAAAGGTATATCATTGAACAGTCTTACAAAGGAAACTGGTGAGACCAATTTCCAACCACTTGTGGTGCATTCTGGATGTATCATGTAATTTAAGGTTGAGTGGAACCGTGTGAGTCTACATTTGACTTCGGAAATGTCTGAAATTTGTTACCAGGTAGCATACATTAACTACACTGCATGGCTTTGACCTTCTCCGAGGGACTTGATCAAGTTTACATGCTGGTCAATCAAGCCTATTTATTTTCGCAAGTAGGAGCTATGTTCTCTCTGATGTCTGTTCAGTGTTGTTTTTCGAAGGAAACAATCCTATTCTCATTTATTGCGATATATGGTAAGTGATAAATGCCTCCTCGGCTTTAATTGAAGTGTTAACATTTATGCATTAGCTGCAACATACAGTTGAATAATTCTTCATTTGTCGCGCACCCAACTTATCGGAGGTTGCTTGTCAATAATCACTTGTTAAGGTATATCTCATTCTTTTGATGGCTATATGACCACCGAGCAAAATAAGATTGCTCTTCTTAATGGAATAAACGTATTCTACTCATCTTGCATTATACTAAACTGGGCGTGCTTAAGGCTAAGCAAAATTGACATCGTTATCTACACACAGTTCACCCATCAAGACAGGAATTTTGGCAGTTTTGATTGCGTAAGTATAAAGCGTAATTTACCAGACTCTGCGTTAATCTTGTCCAGGAAACTTTGGAGAGCTCAGTCCCTTGTCTTCATTATGTGTGAAGACCAAAGTATCAGGAACGACTAGCGGTACGGTTGGATATTTGTAGCATGTTGGTTACCTTTGAAATGGTCAAGTAAATGTGCTCCCGAGTCAAAATATTCTCTTAGCGGTTTCTCTGAAGTGTTCGTTTTCGCTCACCACAAAACTGGAAACAGAAGTTTTTTCCGGTTGCTCCCGTTTCAGTCCATTCCAGTTGTACATCTACCACCGCACCGGTAACCCGTCTATGCAGTTTGTGATGGCTTCATAGCTGAAGTCAGTTGATGATTAATGATTAATGCACTTGGTCTCAGGGGCTTACTTGATTTTGGAATGAAAACAATCTACGTTCAGGTAGCACATATTGTTTGTCTAGCTGTGAAATTTTTCCACTGAGAATAAAAAGTTAACAAAAACTCTCAGAAAATAAGTAATTCGAAGAAATCCTAACGAAAAAGCTTAACAACAAAAACTTAAATGCCTGGGGCACGCGTAATTTGTTGGCACCTTAACTATTAATATGACGAAATTGTTGGAGTCAATTTAATTGCGAACAAACGCACCCCCAACAGTTAGGCTTACTGAAGAAACCATAAAACTATCTACACAAACCTGAAGGGGCTCCCCGTTTTGACTGCTTAGATATGACGTGATGTACGGTTTTATCTATTCTAGTGAATGTATCAGCGTTAATCACAGTTTGAGAAGGCTTAGGAATTTGTTCAAAAAACATGGTTTTGTTTCCATCAAAATATCACCGCTGAAGGCGCCATGATACAGCATTTACTCTGGATCAGCAGAAGTACCTCTCACCTACTTACCATAGAGGAACGTCCTTTTTGTTGATAAAACGATGGTAAAGCAGATGGACATCCGTTGGTCCATTCCACACTATATTTCAGCATTCAACTAGAACTGTGGGTGTTTGCTGGAGTTCCCTATCCTGGTTTTTTCACTCTCCAAAATTATGCTTTCTGTCGAGTTCACGTATCCATACAAAGGCGTACACTTGCCCTTAAACTAAAGTTATACACGTTCGACTCAAACTAATTTCACATGTCCGCTTCACGCCACCTCTCCTGAAATGCCTATTCTCGGGTTGCGCTTGTTTCGGCTGTGATTACCAATTCTGTGGTTGTAATTTTGTTCCCATATCTCCTAGCTGTGTACTGGCCACTGCACTTCTGAAGTAGATTCAGAGAAATGCCACTTCAAAATTTACTACACGTTCTTTTTTGGCTTTCTTGAAGTGATAAGGTTTTTTACTCGGGAACGGTTGGCATCAAAAGTATTCAGAAAATACGTTTGGTCACACAGCAGTCTTATGGAGAGTACTCTGGACCTATTTCGGACCTATCTTGTGTCACAATGTGATCTTCAGTGATGTGGAACCCACTAAACAGAAAACTGTAACCTAACAGTTCTACCACATTTTATGGTTCGAAAACAGCCATTGGTTGGAAAAGATGACCCCTCTAATCTTGTTTCTCTAAGTATGAGCTCAAGACGAGGGCTAACGCTTAGGCTGAAAAAACTTCCGATAAGTAGAGTAGCGTAGGCCGAGGGTGTGTGAGTATTGGAAGTTGAATTCTGGTAGGTAACATTGTCTTCAGCAAGTTAATGCTAATATGACAGATGAACTGTTATCGATATCCGTCAACGTAGTTCGAGTAAATTATACAGTTTCAGAAATAAACGGTATTTGAATCGGTTAAAATTTATGTGGATTTCAAACAGTCGTGAGCCAGCGGTGTTTTAGACACAAACTTTAAAGCTTACATACATTTATCACTGCATAAAAATTTAAACACCATGTACTATGTTTATAACTCTACAAGCTTGTTAAGCCAACGCTTCATTCTACTGAAATCTTTGAAGTGTAAACATTGCCGTCTCGGAAATCAAACAAATTTTCTTTAGTGCGACAGATAACTTCGATAAACAAAAATGGTAAAAGTCTGATGTGTTAAATCTCAATTTCGATGTGCTATTTCCGTCTTTTAACGGGAAGAAAAACTTCCATTGTCAAGGAGCTAGTGACCGCTACTGCATCCGACTACAAACGGTTGAATAACTATTTCCGTAAGCAAAGCCAGCTACATTTGTTCAGTCAGGTGCATTTCAATCAATCGCGTAATTCTAAGTGAGCGCAGACGTCTACGGTTACTGTCAAAAATATTGGTAACTAGCGTTCAAACTCGCTTAACGAGAAGTGCGGTGCTGTTTGAAAACACTGCACTGAACTCCTATTCAAGTTGATGAACAGGTTGACGAATGGAGCTAAAAGTTATGCGTTCACCTGCGCTTTTGTTGAAACACTAGATTTTTTGCTTCTCCACAGAAAAAGTACAAAACGCCGTGTGTCTCATGACAAAACGATCGAAATATAAATAGGCTTAAAACAGTTTGTCTGAAATGTCGGAAAACAATGTTTCATGCACACCGCTACTTTTGGCATCTATTGTCATGTTTAAAACGGGGATAGTATTACTTCTCTGAAACACCTAAATGAGGCTGATAATCTGACTACAAAATGTTTTGCCAGGACATTCTGCACTGAATTTCTGCAAAGGTTCCTAATCTGGTTTAAGTGTGTCCGAAAATGATTTATGTAGCATGTATTTGTTGTACAATCACATCCTTAGATGGTAAACTAAATAGGCAGATTCACATACTTACCTAAAAGCATGCACGAATAAAACTGTGCCAGCAAAACGATTTTAGACTCCATTTTGGCGTACTAAATATTAACCCTTTGGTAATCATAATATTAAGCCATTAACCTTGAACTTTAAAACAGTTTCGAATGAAAGACTATTGAGCAGCATCTCAAGGACAGTTTGAGAAATTTCTAGATATGAAAGATGTGGCGGAGAACTGCTGTTTGAATGTGAAACATTTCGGTACACCGAAAATGCTAGCAAATGATACCGAATCCTCCCGCAACCGACATAGAGAAGCCTTTTGGTTTTATTTAAGGATGAGCAGAGTTTCACTTTAATCCTGATGGCCTGCTTACCGTAAGTGTTAAACGGTTGCTCGAGATTTCTTTCAGACGCTTCCTCTGTCGAGCCGGAACATAAGCATTTCTTCTGATCGAACAGATGAATTACTGTCTAAGAAGTTGACTCTGTACGACAAGATCTGGGTTCCTGACTAACTTCATCAATCTGAGACATTGTCCATGATGAAACGCACGATCAGTATTGGAAAACTGTTTTATCAGTCACCGTGTTCTCCTAACAACCACGGTTACGGGAGTGCACTGCAACATGTACGACAGCATGGGATACTCAGCAGTTAGTGCGCCTCACATTATGTTTACCGTAAACTCTGAAGTAATCGGATGGAAAACATAACCAATGAGACTCACTAGCAGCGCAAGCGAAATATTATAGATCGTCGAAACTGTAGTCCAAGTCCAATTTCTCTGAACAAAACTTTGTACAAAATAAGTGCGCGGACTCGGGATATTGCCAAGCTAACGTTTTTGTTAGATGTTGGGTTAAAGTGATTTATAAATTGTTAATAAAAATCCTTTTCGCTATGATATGAGGTTTGCTCAGATGACGGAGTTCATTAGTGTTGACGTGGTGGTCAATAAATTGGGTGACTTTCGAAGCTTGCGATTATGTACAATTACGCTGCAAGAGATTAAGAACCGTCTGATAAACACTCATTCAGTAGTGAAAACACCAGACATATAACTAAACTACACGTTCACATTAGGATGCAATTTCTTCTTAACCAACTGTTCGAAAACTGTCCACAGTAGAGGTTAGACGTAGTCAGCAGTAAGTCGGAATTGAATATCACTTGCCAACATAACTGTTACAAACGTTTGCTTATAGCCCAGTCGTGTTTTTATAGCTCACCATATAGTTAGATATATTAGAACCGACTTTAGTTCAGCTCCTCCGAATACATGAAACTCTACTGTTACCAGTTGACGTTTCCGAGTGACGAGAGCTCAGTCGACGTTTGTTGTGACAAATCTCAGAGAAACAGATAATTTTCATCATCCACTCCCTGAACAATGCGAAGAAATGATAAACTATGAATTTGTAGCTTGCGGATTTGCTTGAATACGACGGTTGTCTTACTGGTCAATGTATAGGAACTAAAAGTTGGAGGCTGGGTCTAATAATTTCAACCAGTTCGCTAATTTGCTTGAAGGATGTCACCGTGCGAGGTGTGAATACTTAGTATTTAAAATAAAACCAACGCGATCAGGATGTTTTTGTTGGTAAAAATTTGTCAAACGCGCATGACAGGTTTCAGAATTGTTTCAGTCCGACAGACTGGTATACAGAATAATCCCACCCAGAAACCAGGCTTCACTGAATCATTTGATGTTCAAGTTGTACAATTCTCAGACCCAACGAAATGTGTTGAAGGGTGTAAGTAGCCGAAAACACGTGAACAAAAGGCGCAGAAGAGATACTTAAACTGCAGGCAAATTCAACGCTGGTGATATGGTCACTCAGTAATCCACCGGAAAGATTAGTGAACATTTAATACGTCGTTCAATACATATAAATGTTAGTGCAGTTTAGCCAGTGTGTGCAGCCTGGTCTTTTGTGGAACTGACTGTAGTGACCCTAATCAAGAACTAACTGTGGCAGCGTGTGTATGACAGAAAACTGGTGTTGTGAGCCAAGGACGCTGATGGTATGGGGATTGTCTACACAAAAACCGACGCATGAGGCATTTACTACGACAATTTCACGAACACAAACGCCCAGGTTCAAATAGCGACAAACGTGGGATGTGACACTTGCTAACGCGTGGTTCATATGCGAAAGATTTTCGCTCTTGCTGGAATGCACATCAGCGTTACTTTTCGCATTACGCTCAGGTAATCGCAACGCTGAATTACCTGCCTACTTCTGAAACCTCACTGGTGGTTTAGTTCATTCGTTTATTCCAACTACAATAGGTCCGGTATACATAGTCAAGTTATTTGAAATGGCCTGTCCAATGGTTGATTATGCCGAGGGTTACCTTTTACTTCTGCTGGAGGGACAAACATCCCATCTGTTGCATCACCTTGCTAACCCTGTTCAAAATCCACCGCATCCGCCATCAGTCACTTCACGCTTCGCGACATACAAACAAACAGTCGACATCTTTCTTGTCATCTTTCAAGAGACCATCAAGAACGCAAATTTATAACTCAAACAAAATCTGCTTCATTACAATGCAGAGTCCAGTTAATGAGTTTTCCTTGTGGAAGATTATTAGTACAACTGGTATAATATATGGTAGCCGACTGAATATCACCTTGTTTGCATGGGTTGTCAGTTGGCAACCATAGCTTCTGCAACGCACGGGATAATCTATTGTACATTTAAGATTGTAGTGTATCTGAAGCGGTGGTGGATTATATTCTCTGTACACTACATCACTTGGTAGTTCACATCAAACAGTACAGTTTTTATGAATCCTAGATGGTCACATATAATTTTGAAGTTTCTGTTGTAAACACTAGTGGAACTTTGATTTGGAAACTTAACAAAGCGGCGTGTTCAACAATGCAGTTTTAATAATGTATTAGGTACGCACAATCAGTAACGTGCATATTTGATGAGGTAGATGAAAACCAATCGAGAATTAATGGGGTTTGACAAGGTTTTATTTGTCAATAGGAGACGCATTATGTTTTGCTTCATGTGCAATATCAACTATAGTGCTAACCAGAACCATAGCCTCGGGAATCTCGGAAATGCATATGATTACCTAGCACTCCCGGTATATTCAACGGGAAGCATCCGGTAATCTCCAAAATGGTTTAATCACTGGATATGCCGGTGGTTATGACGCTGCAATTCAACAAGGCTAAAGAATTGCTGTCATGTGTTCAGTTAAGTAAAAAGAAGAAATCTACAAAACCCCACAGATGTGTAAAATGTTTGCAGTTCTTAGTTCCCCGTAGATCCTAAATCTTTTGAGGTGGTAATCACCATGAAATCTGTAAAGTGGCTAGCTTTCTACAGTTAACGATGAAATACCCCAGTCATTCATTTCGCTTGTCGACATAATCTAAGGTGATGTTAATTCATGAAATAAGGTTTTTGAACAAAGAAAGGTGCTTAGTGCATGCATATCGCTACCGAGAGAAGGGAGTAGTTAATAGACATGTAACGCTGAAGCCATGCCATTGAGCATATCCGTTAATATAAAATGTAGGACAAATTTTTCGCAGTAATCTACTCACATTCACTGCGGCTCAGAACAGTCGGAATACAAGCAGAAAGCTCTCTGCGTTTTTGAGTTGTTGGGTGAAGGATAAAAGTGACATACAATACCTCGGACCAATTCCGACCTGATGGAACCGAGAAAGTTATCCGAATCTTTTATATCATAACCACATGATTCATTTAAACAGTGGATCAGTTGTGGTTGAACTCATTAGCCCATCTTTGACCAGAATGTTTTTCAACTGCGTTCGGGCTTAAACAGACGCGTTTTAATAGTCCATGATACAGTAAAGTTTCAGGTGGAACACTCGGTGGTGTAATCCATGTATTTCAGAAAGGTTTGACAAAAGTATGAGTTAGAACACATTTTATGGTTGTCACGCTGGGTTCTGTAGCACCCATGAAGTGACGACCGGCGATCGTCATCTTCTTAATGTTTTGACATAATCACTGGCAACCTGTATGTTACGCGGCAAACAATCGGTGCTCCGACGTCTTAAAAAGGTATCCTGACTCATCACTATTCGCTTGTTTGATTCTTCATCACCAAAGCACATTTCGTCCTTTCACAGATGACGTTGGAATCACTGCCAGGTGTGTAAGCTCTGAAAATTGAGCTTATTTTTAATTGAAAATGGCAAAATCCCAGTGTTGACGAGTGAGTCGAATGTGTTTGGTCACATTAATTTGAGATATTATTCAACACACCTCGCTGGGACCATAGTGATGGAATACATAATTTGTATCAAGCACACCTGCGTTTGAATCATTTAAGCATGCAACAATACTACCTGAAATCTTCGTAGCCTTCCGCTCGTTGTCTGCTCAAATGCGGGTAGAATTTAACCCAGCTCATTAAAAGACGCATATGTTAAATCGGAAGTGCCACCAGCAGAAAATCAGTGACAGCATCTGTTTAGTGCCACGAGAACAGCTTATCTGTTGCTAGACTACCTCCCAATTTATAATGGTCCCATAAGCTTGGTGTGTGTAGGCTCTTCGGTTAAAATTACGTCTCACCTGTGTCTATTCTGAGACGAGTTTGACTGGATCGCCGTGATTGGCAGCAATTTCAAAACTACTAAGCTGGTGAGTAAGAACGGTGAGATACCTGGAAAACAAAAGTTATAGTTGATAGCCCATATCTGAAATGCGGATGTTCGGGATGTACTAAAGTTGAACCAAATATCTTTTCGTTCATTTATCGTTCTTTCGGCCGATGTTCTTTTTGTCACAGCAGAAAGAAACGTGTTGTGATATGTTAATATCTCGTCTACTCTTATCAGTCGCAGATATAAAACATGTCCGCTATGTATGTCATGCATATAAGGACTAACTGGAATTGGACACGCCCACATGCACAATGAGTAATATATACTCAAGGTCATGAAAATCCGATAAATCGCCCGAACCACTTTAATACACACGCCATTGATTGTTAGTTTAAAACAAGCATCACCTCGCAGAAAGCCAGTAACTTTGTGTTTTGATTGTGGAATGGTACTTCGAATGTGTTCAATGGGTCAAAATGGTGACCTGTTGTTATGGCGTGTTTGGCAATCAATGACGTTGATGTTCTTTTCTCATGTGAGGTCCGACAACTACGACGTTTGTATTGTTTAGCTCTGTATCTCAGCCCTGTCAGTGGTAACACTGTGATAGAGAACCATCCATCTGTATCGGGCACAGAGTAGCTGCTACCTAACGAAATTCGAATCAGCTATTGAACACAGAAAACAACGTACTCGACCAACATGTAATATCCCAATTCAACTGTTATGATCTTTTACGGGCTACTTATTGCCACAAAGCACGAGACACTTCGTATGCACACAAAACCTACCGTTCAGCCAGTTTCAAATGAGAACCCACGGTCCCCTATAAAGTCAGATAACGTTTGCGTGTGTGTAGGGTGCCAGTTTATGTTTTGGAAAAGCAGCAGGCTCTTATGGAAAACAAAGTTTCCATTGATTAATCCAGTCTGTGTTGGGATATCCTTGTCATAAGGTAACTGCGGAAAAACTTAAAGTTCCGTGCCTTCCGCTGAATATAAACAGGTCTACGCGGATGACACCAAGTGCAGTACACCTCCATCCTTGTTACGTATACTTAACTGTATACTTTAGAATTCAGAAGTTCACGTTGCTGACCAAGAGATGTAAGGTGATAGGCAGTGTGCGCAATTAACAGCAAACCCACAGTCCGCTGTCCAAACCACACGGTATCTTCTCCGTATATTACTTTGGAGAACCGATAAATGAGTGTACTGTATTGTACAATTATTGCGCCTCGTTTACGTTATTACATGTAACAGGGCCTTTCAGTATTAAAACATCATAGTGAACCATGTTGAAAGAGAATAACTTGCTTGTCGCTTCTGGGTTATCTTGTAATGCAAGTTGTTCAAAGTTGTACTCGATTTTTAGACAGTTTAGCTATGCTGTGTACATACTGGTTACAGATATTGAGCAAAACGATTTTCCACAACTAGTTTGTCAATAATATTCCGAAATGATGTTTCTTTTGATTTTAATAGAAGCACTGAAGAAGAGTGTACACAGTTCACGGAGCATGTGAGATGTATCAAACTTCCCATGCCATTAGTAACGGCAACAGAATTTGCTGCAAAGTTAACGTGAAGTTGTCTGAAAAAGTGGAAGCAATTCGAAATAGACCTTAGCTGTGAAAACTGCAGACTTTATGTACGTTTGAAACAGTACGTAATGCGGCAAGCGTTATAAAACCACGTACGGAACCGAAATTGAGACATTGAAGAACTAGATAAATTCAAACTTGACTGATTCGCCAAACCGCTAATTTATAGTTACAACGTACTACTGAAGCAGATTGTCACTTAGTAGTATCGCGGCTATTGTGGCACGCAAAAAATTCGTTCTTTCCACCTTCGGTAGTTTGACATGAAATAACCTCTGAACCTTACGAATTGGTTGGGGAAGACTTGCCGTACCTTCTTCAGCGAAATTCCGAAGTGCCGAAGCTCAGATAACCAGATCATTTGGATTTAAAATATGCCTCACGGGCGTACAACTAAGTCATTTATTTTGTTCTAACGTTTGCTTGCAAAATGAAGACCAACCATCTATAATGTGGCTTTTGGCAACGACTAACAACCAACTGGAATACATAAATGAAGTTGATTTATTTTCGACTAAATTTTTTTTTAAAGCTATGAGTCAGGTCAACCCGCTGACGATAGTTTGGATTCCGTACCGTAGATTGTACTCAGAATTCATGAGCCAGCACTCAGTTTTTCGCGAGCTCAATGCAATCCAAAGTCATATGGCCAGCGCTCACCCACAGATGAAAACAACAGAATTTCTTTACTTCAAATGGTTGCCGGATACATTACGCACCATTAACAAATGTACAACAGGTGAGATTCATGGATCCAGTCCGGTTATGTTATAGTGCTGACATTTCAAACGACAGTTTACAAAAGAAGTCTAAGAGATCCTTTCAAAAAATTCGATGGATGTCCATTAAGAATCACACCAATTTACCCGGATGCTGACAATCGAACGTTTCGTTAATCTGTGCAGAAACTCGATGAACGCAGTAAAAATAGAACTTTCGATTTGACAAACGAAGTAACAGAATTCTGGTTGCAATAAACCGTTGTTAACAGAAAAATTAGAGAAACCCAGAAATTTCGTTTTTATCTATCTTTACCCTTTCTGATTTTTGTTTGTTACGAAAGGGCAAAACAGTGCTCAACCGAAAATTGAAATGGACTTTAGTTGAATAAGCGGATTCCAACTGGAGCTACGTGATTGTAAACAGGTGGCCGTATTGGTTTATCAGAAATGAGTCATATTAATTTAGGAGAGGGCCAACAGCGGAAAATCAGGACTATAGGGGATTCAAACCACTGACAAAAGTACTTGACACAAAACTCCAGACAGCCAATCAGTTGAGCTATTAAACCAGGTCAAAAGTTCAGAAAATCACACTGGGACTAGCTTACTCACTCAAACCAAGATATAATACGTCTAGGCGTACAGTTCAGATAACAAGTAACAAGCAGTCAATAAGTGAACTAGAGGACCACTGCAGGCTATACGTTTCTATTGTGACCAAGCGTTCGTTACTTTCAAGCACTTGGGAGCACACATCAACGAATAGCTCTGGAAATCTCATTAGGGGGGTATGACCGACGGTATGCTACTGATCGAAAACAAGGTACATGGGAAACAGATCCTGTTTGTGAAGTAGATTCTACATAGGCATTAGCTACCCATTCTACCAACAACAAAGAGATGTTTTTGAGCTCGAATGATTTTATGAAGACAGCCTCTCAAGAAATTTTGCATTAAACGAGTCATTTTCTCGTGTAATATCGTCGCGTTAATCTCGAACATTTATTGGTCTACTATGTGTTGTGAAAGACGCCGCAAATTTCAGAAGTACTAGTTGGTTGGGTATGACTTGTGGACTTCGAGGTCAGTCAATGAAGGTGTTACACCAGCAGTGCAATGTGAAATGAAAACACCGTTCCTTCATTATCAGAGTATGTCTGTCCTTAGTCATTAAGGCTGGAGTACTTGTACATACGTGATGTTTAATCGAGCCTTATACCTGCTAAGCTGTCATATAACACCTTCGACGCCAAAAGTCGTAAATAAATAGGTGCTGATATGTGGTTGTTTCATGTTCGGTTGTCATGTCTGAGCAAAACTATTCTTTATATTTTAGGTAATTTTGATCAGCGTTCTGGTGACTGTTTTCATTTCTGAACCAAATCCTCTTCACGATCATCACCATGTCTACATTTCCTTCACTCCGTGCTCCTCTACTGCCGTCCAACACTGAGTCAGGCTTCCATAAGCAGTGTGAGATTTTAATGATTTCTAAACTTTAAACAAGCCTTGTTCTCTTTTATTGCTGACAGCTGTTAACAAACGTTGACTGATGAGTGATTTTCACATAAATGAAATGGTCCATGGTCCCAAGGAAAACGGGAATGGAGTCTTAACTCCGAGCCAGTAATATGAAACTAGAAGACTTGCTCTGTTAACGTTGATACCCAGTTGCCTAAAGTTTTCAACGTAGGTTGCTCAACCGGGTGATATTGTGAAGGTTTTAATGGTTGACGTAAAGTTTTATTAGCTAAAGAACCATCACCAGATATCCTAGACCACTCACACATTGTAAGAACAAGGTGCATTCACGTTACAGACCTATTAATTGGCGGGCTGAGTGTTGTAATCCATCGTGCTCATCGTTGATCAAATGTGCATCTGAACAGCAGGGAAAATCTAATGGGTGTGGACTAGTCTGAGTTCAGTTGAAAGTGCAAAGTTAGGTCAGTGGTCTGCTTAGTATGAATACTTACTCATGTGACTGGAATATCGTGATCCATTGCCATTTAGGCGAACGCATAAACAACTTCGTTTAGGCCTTGAGGAATAATGGAGTGTTGTGGTGTTCAGTCAACTTGCTCCTCGTTTGATGTTGCACAAACTGCTCAATTTTCATTGCAACGTTCACAACGCCCAAGAGGCTTGCTGACTCATTTGATATCTGACAGAGCAAATAGTGTCAAATACTGATGTGTAGTTTTCATATACCGCATTGGAATGGATGCACTTCTGTTTACCGGATTGCAGTACTTACAGTCGTAATTTAGTGTCACCAACGACAGGAAGGTGGCTGAGGAATATAAACTCCTATCATAGGACATGTAGCCCAGTAGGCTTCTTGCAGCTGACATGGTTTAATGAAAGAGCAAGCCCACAAGCGTACAATGAACCCACCGTTCCAAGGGTAAAAAGAGGGGATGTATGTAACTAGAACACTTCAACGCAAGGTGAACACATAATCAACCAACAAATTATACAAACCAGCGCGAACAATATTAATCGGTCACTGTCGCTGACTGAAGATTGACCTGCATACAGGTACTATACCTAAGGCTTGTTCAGCAGCAATACATTTGCCATGCCAGTTACTTTCAGGCAATCGCTTGACTCTGCGACAGAAGCAATTTAGGCATGTGGTTAGAGAATGAAAGTGAGTCCAGTCTGTTATGTAGGTTTCAAGTTTTAGTGATTCGGACGACGTATGTGCGATGTGAACAAAAACCATCTCTTCAAATCAAACCAAGCGCCACTAATTCTTGGGTCCCCTTAAACGGTTACTAAACGAATGGCTTTCCGTGGAAATGACCCTCATTGGTATGGTGTGGTGGTGTCTGGCCTTGCAAAAGGTAGTTGTAATATTACTCTGGTACCTTTGCTTGGTTCGATTGAGCATTAACTTGTTTTTGTATTCGTCGTGGTAATCCTTTATTGTGACGTCGTTACAATGTCCCAAATACATGACGGCGGAGAGCAGATTATTTTAGCTTTCTCTACCTTGGCTGTCAATATTGTTCAAGTTTAAAAGTGAGGGCGTTTTGAAAACTGAGGTGCAAACTTTCACTGGAAGCCCGGAGGATTTGCATTCAAACTTAATCGTTCCACCGCTTTATAAAAATTCAACCGAGTGATGCCCCGGAGAAATTTATCACAGTCTTCGTTGAGATTTGAACACTACAGCAGACTAGACGCTTATCGGAACGGATCCGGGAACATCATCCAGCTTGGCTCAACAGTGGTATAACAAAGTCTGTCTGCAGCGCCATACTATCACACCTGGTGGATTCAAATCACGCTGTCAACGTAAAGGACGCATTTCGTCCAATCTACCGAGTTAAGGCCATCCGGTCGAGAGCGGTGAGGAGTAGGATTCTGTCTACAGCAGAGGATATTGGGATCCGAATGTATAACCCACCCCTGTGCGCCCAAAAACGTTTTGTTCAGGCTCTGGATTTGCCCTGGCCAACCCCCCACCCGGTTAGCCTGTCAAGACCCATTGTTCAGGTGGGTACATGATTGCAGTGTGACATTGAACTGATTGACCTCATTAACCACATGTCCCCCGTATACTCCCCTAACGATTCTCCCGTGAAATGTGTGATATAAATGTGGTGTATTTAGCCTGATGATGAATCAGTGAAAACGAGCTTGTTCGCTACACATTGTTTATCATGACTACATCAGAATTATTAATAAACGTTTTGGCAGATCTATATATTTACATGGGAATGTGATGTGGCTAGATTAGTATCAATAGCAGAGCTGATATTTTCAAAATAACCCGGAGGTTTATTTGCTGAGCTAGAAGGGCATACCAAGAGGTTAGACTGTTTGACGATATGAATCCGTCCAAAGCTCAGACTGTTGTCAGCTGAGAATTTTCCAAATGTACAAATTAAAGCCTTGGTGAAGTTTAGCGAGATCTTTGATTGATAAAGTTCTGAACTTATTCAATTCAAACCGTGTTGGTCACCTCTAAAGATGTAAATGTCAGTTATCACAACATTGAAATTCGTAAGATGAAACTAGTTGATGATAACTATATGGGGGCAGCAGAACACATTCACACTGTTTACTCATTGTGCAATAACAGAGAACAGGAATATTCTTCACAGCCTACTTTCACCGCCATTGACTAACTTCGTTTGTCTGCGTCACTCCTCCTGAATGTCCAAGTGACCATGTGTAATTCAATCACCATTTCGTGCTTGTAGTCCAATTTTTGTTCACTGTTGATCTGAATAAAGTTTTTCACCTCTATTACTTATTAAACCACTGAATAATAATGTAGTTTTAGAGTTCCGTGGAAAAAATATATGGGAGAACTACCGTCATTTGAAGGCAGTGGCACAATACAAAAAAGTTTAATTATGTTCAACGATACCTGCCTCTGAGGTGATTGCCGCGTAAGGTATCAACAAAGTACGAAACATGCTAATATAAGCTAGGTTTTAAACATATCTTTTTGTGATGTTATCATCAAACCCTTTCATGTCAAAACCCCAAAAATTAACGCACTTGATAACTTGTTTATCAATGACTGCACGAAATCGTTTGTTATGTCAATGCATTTCCCAGCATTCAACGTATGCCTGATTCAAAATTAATCCGCACACCAAAGGAATGAAGAAGGTTGGGATATCAGTTAGACGCCAGTTACACCTGGCAGGAAATTTTACAGTGGCATCCTTTGGGAAGAGTACTCAACATTAGCTGTGCTTTATCATAGATCTATTAGCAGCTAATATTGTGGTAAAGATCCGGGTACTCATGAGAGAGGTTTGGTGAGTATCTAGATGCTGACCTCACAGCAAGGCAGAAAACTGTCTGCTTCAATTAAACGATCACTTAAAAAAGGGTTAGCAAACGTCCGGCTCGTTGTGATCGCTAGTCCCACACATAAGTGATGTATTGGAACATAAACCAGAATTTACTGGCAAATTTCGGCAATACTATGCAGTAATGAGAATGTTTCTTTCAAAAAAATGCCTATGAATATATCTGTCGAGATGTAAAAACTGCTATCGATCATTATCGTGTTTCACTTTGTCTCATTTGCGTTCCTAAATATCGACCGAATAGGTACAACGTTTTACGCATTTACACATTCAGACCAGTCATAAATGAAACAAGGTCATCGGCCTTGGTTCAATTTACTTCTTTATTTCCAACCGTAAAATTGCCATTTTAAAAAGAGTGTAAGATACAGTTTTGGTGAATTAATTTTGCAAACGTATAAATCAGGTTACAGGGTTCCATTTGCACAGTGTTACATGGCTCATACGTTCAACGCGTATTATATAGAGGTTCATCTTTCTTCTCGTTTCAGATGACAGTCGGTGTCAAGTTAACTATGCTCAGTCACTCTTCGTCCAGTATCTGTTATGATAGATTTGACGTTAAAATACAACCCACATAACATTCTTATTATTTTTTTAATCAAAAATTTAAATTGTTTCATTTTATTTTCGACGCAAAGGTTAAGTATAACTTTGTCCGTTAGGATAGTTGTTTTCAAATACTATCTTGTTTGTACTTCGGTTGCCTCTGTGACAAGTCAAATAAACTTTTCTTTCAACAGAATAAAAATGAATTAGCCGACGAAGTAGCTTTCCGATATTCGGCTGCTTCTCCAGACATGACTTGGTTCAATTTTTTGCCTGCCTTTTGTTAAAAAATTACACACTTTTCTAAGTTTCCTATTCAGTTAACCTTAAAGAAGCGAAAACCATTGAAGAAGCCGAGCAATTCAGCCCACAATAAGAGGATAACACCCAGGTGTCTTGGAAATTACACCTCTCTTTCATGAATCAAACAAAGCCGTTCAGGTGTAGGGCTCACGGAAGTAATAGAAGAGACTGAGGAGATATCGTGTAAAAGAGGTCGTTTTGTACCACATGGGGGAACCATTTCCCCGTTTTCAAACAAGAGTTCGATTTTCATCAAGGTTGGCAAAATTGTGAAGTCAAATACAGTTTACCAGTCCGGTGCCCAACTGTATCTGCTGGAAAAAACAATCAAGTGATCCTGTAGACAGAAGCTAACACCGCTGTAATGGATACAACAACCGGTATCATGACTCTCACCACCAATAACGACAGTATCAGCAAACCACGTCAGTTCTATTGAATCAGTGGGCAGTACGTCAGCCTGACTTTGGTATCAGTGGTGTGTACTTCTAGTGCTTAACATTAAACACTGCTTACTCTACAGGTAGATGACGGTCACTTCTTCGTCTATTCCTTACTCTATTCGAATAGCAGGTCTGTAAGTCAACGTAACTGGTTGATCTCTACAGGCTCTCGTTTACACAATTCCCACTTTCCGAGTCCTCATCATGTCCCAGTTCTTATTTCATCATTCTCAGGCTGGAAGATGAGTAGTAATGTGCCTACTCAGCTATACTGTGCTGAACAATTTGTTGCACGCAATGTTGATGGGATCAACTTAGCATAGACATTTATGTGATGTTCATTTACCAGTGAACCTGATACATGAACCACCAGAACTGGCAACACTGCTTACGGACACAGCGTAAGCTGCACAATGTTTGCAACCGTGCACCAACAAGTTTACCTAAAGCAAACGGAAGAAATGAGCTAGACTTTATTTCCGAATGCTTTTACAAATCAGAAGTTAGGAAGTTCTACAGGAAACGATTTTTGATAAGAAACTTTAGAAAATTCTACGTAGAATGAACTAACTTACATTTTTGAGTGTTAAACTGCGGTTATTAGATTGTCCATAACACACAGCTGCGCGAATTGCATTTCTTGGAAACTTCCCTCTACTTCTGTTCTTTTGAAGATTGCTACTTGCCGCGACAACTTCTGGAGACAATGGCCAACGCCGCGTTGTATGTGGTGACGTATGAGGTGTCCGTGGATATTCGTTATTCTCCGCATTTTGATAAGAATAATGATCTATCTTATGAACTTCAGTATACCCGAGATGTGCATGCATTTGGAGAAATAAGTTAATCACATCTTTGTCCCAAACTCTGAAGATTTCTTGTGCCTCATCAAAGTGCGTTCGATTAGTACGTCATATCCTGTCCACTTCATCTGTTTTGTATGCAAATTGGCAAAATCGATATGCTTCACTGGACCAATAAAGGCTGTATCAAGGCAAACAAACGTAGCGCATTTTATTGATTATGTCACCAGTGGATAATAAATGCCTGAGTGACTCCAAGAAGTGTGGATTTTAAAAAATGAGTTCATAACAGCAAATAAGTCGTGGCAACATCACTCAAGATAGTGCTTATCTGATAAAAGGAACGACTGCCTATTTTTAATCATTTATTTCGTGGACCGCTAAGTGAGGACATAATTAACCAGCGACTTGAGTACAAATATAACTGCTGTCACAGCATATCAATAAACTCATCAGTGTTCCACCACAATATGAATTAAAATTCCAGGGATTACAATTTGATTACACGTCCTTATCTGCGTGTATAGTTAGTTATGTGACTGTTTTAATGAACTGAACGAATAAACACTGCTTCCTTGCGTGACCGAAATAGAAACTAACACTTCCATTTATCCCACCCGATTAAAACTGAAATACCAGCAGTCAGCAAAGCAAACGCCTCCCACGCTATCGTGAAACACGTAACCATGCAACAAACGCAGGTGATTGAGATCCTCTGAATCGGTAGAGATTGGACTGGCAAGCACAGAGCTCGACAAATGTGGCAAGAAAGCTTGGTGCATAAAGTAGGATACATTATCCGATTGATTCCGTTTGAGGCTATTCAGTTACGCACGACATACAGCTAAGCAAATAATTCTATTAAAAATGAGACAGAATAGAAGTCAAGCTGAACAACTTATGAGTGTGTACAAAACTTTACACTCCACATCCTATGAAAAGCCTAAAAGCAATTTTTAGACGCAAACTTCAAAATACCATCATGTGGTCTATGCGTTCTGGTTGCAAATTTATTGGACCGGCAATATTTGCATTTAAACATAGGAAATATATATAAGGGAATAATATTATGGCTACGGGCTGTCATTCGCCGATAAGTCTACAATATAGTCATAACGCATGGGGGGTTTAGTGCTTACTGACTGTTATGTCAATGCAAACTTTTCTAGTGGTCGATGCACTGTATACCTCTGATCTGAGCTGAAAAATACTTTGCGCATCTCCGTCGATCTGTGGCATAGGAACACGCACACAAAAATTTTTTCTGAACCTTCTTATACAGACCGTGACTAGGTTAAACTCAAGAATCGAGATAATAAATGCCACGGGTACAACGAAGATGACAACGTGAATGTACTGCTTAATCATTCACTGGGCTGATTTACCTTGACCCCACAAAAAGTACAGTGTCATGCGTCCTCTTCAATTAAAGTTGCATGGGGTTATATAACTGTAGAGCTTTTGACTATCTTCTTAGGGCTGTAGAAAATTCGGTGGGAAGGAAGAATATCAGGTTGTCCTGTATCATCCACATTTGAGTTGTCTCGGCTTTAAATCGATTTTGAAATATTCACCTCAACCTATATTGATGCAACAAAAATGCGTTTCGACCACAGATGTGCGAGTTACAGTTTGTGAGGTGTGAGCTTTAAGTGGCTGTTGGAACGGAAATTGTTTCACACTAACTACATTTGAAGCAAATGCTTTTGCAACACGTCAAAAGTATTTTTATATATTCCTAAATTTTGTGGGGTGGACTGAAGTGAAGCGCTTATTTTTCCCGAAGAAGAATGTCGGATTTGACCCGCCTTTATTTTATTTATGGCTAGAATTTATATCACTGAAGTTTGAGCTCATTCATTTCTGTAGAATAAACGACTCCGCCTCTCCTGAGATTTGCTCACGGTTTCTGTGTTAATAGCAGAAGGATGCAAACGAGTAAACATGCTTTGCGATAATAACCATTGAGGAAACAGAAGTGCAACTGTTCGGATCAAAAAACATTCACTGTTGTTCAGCAGGGAGGCAGTAACTTTCAATAAAACCACCAGCAGAATGCATTAGTCTGTCTGCCACACTTACAGTGTAATGAATGACGTGAAGTATCGTTTGACCAATTGTAGCATTGTGTTGGAGCGCCTATCATCACAAAATGTCCGCTCAGTTAAATGATCACCGCTTTAGGCGTTTTGATTTGGGAAATTTTCGCTATCGTAGGCTGACTTTTGGATAAAATGCGAACGATTGTGAACAACCAAATCTACACGCATTTTGATTTGTGTGAGCCTGATATTTAAGAGCGGCACTAATTATCAAGTGTTCGAGCGTATTCTAAGGCCATCTTCTATGATCATACTTCATCTACCTCACGAAATAAATAAACTTGCTTGCGTTTACGAAATAAATAAACTTGCTTGCGTTTACTTGCTTGCTTACGTTTAAAAATGGAAGGAACAAGTATACCCCGTTGGGTTCTGTTAAACATTTTATCCTGTCCGTTAACTTGAGTCTACCCACACTTGTAAACCATGCTTATACTGGATCTCAGGTTGGGGTTACCTCTAATACCTTGTCGAGAATGTGAGTGAGGCCATAGTGCCAGCAGCGTTGGTTTATAGGAATTAAAATACGAAAAACTATTAGGCATAGCTGGGGTGAGACTTTCAAATATCCCTTCTTCGGTTCTCAGATATACTTCAAGCTTATTTTATTCAACACGTTGCGTTTCTTCAATTATCCAGCAGATTTCATTATAATCTGTAATTTGGTTTTGGCAGGGAGCCCAATTTTTGCATCTTTGTCAAGTAAGCTGCTTGTACCACCGTCCGATAAGTTATGCAGCATTAGAACCATCAGATATTTTTTCACTATTAATGATTGTCACTTCTTGTGCTGACGTCCATGACTTATTGAGCGATCTTCATCACGATCCTAGGAAGTTCCGTTAGCACTTTATCAAAAGAAACTCGCAAGTGACTTCGCTTTTGTCTACTATTTGCTAGATACCAAGTAGTATGAGAATTACTTATAATTCCATAAACCGTAAGGTCACAGAATCACACTTATTTGGTGATAACCTCTCAGTTATATTCAACAACCCGCCAATCTTCATACTATGGATAGTGTTGCAATCAATGGGTTATCTGTGCAAGACTTGTGGATGAAAGTCACAGTAAAACGACAGTAAAAATTTGTCCGATGTCACCGAGGTACCTAAAATTTCGAAGTTCCTCATAAGGTGGTTATTACGATCTCTATCCAGGGCTAATTTCAGCCTACATCGCTCAAAGAGAAATAGTGAAATCTTTGATCCTATGCCGAAAGCCAATCAGGGTTCACTAATTTGACATCTCCGATGAGTGACAGTTTGTCAGGTGTTTTTGATCTTTTGTCAAATTTGCGTTCACTAAAATAAGATTTTTCTAGTCCTCTTGAGCTGAGGCATTTTCCCTAAAGTTCACAAACAGATACATATCAGAGACGAATTTTTTTATCCAATTCTATTTTTTGGTGTGCACAAATCTGGATTGCTGAGCCCATGAAAAGTTTTGGAATGTCATTTTGTGAATTTTGTAGCCACAAGTCGGAAGAATTTCGAATTCAGAACACTGGAATAGTTATTGCGCATATTGTACATGGTATATTTTGCAAAGTCATTTAATTGAGAAATTTACATATACGGTACAAGATTATTGTAATATGGAAATGATGACACGAGCTGAAAATATTTTGCTATTCAGTCGGAGAATTACCACAACTGACCCGACGTCGGAAAAAAGAAATATTTAAACAACCTCAATCTCCTTAGTCCGCCAGCTGATGTTTTTCGGTGTTCATTAGACTCCAGAATGTACCACCACTTCGATATCTGCGTTCATTATGTATTTCAAACAACTGAGAGTTGACCATAATCAAGATTCTGCTGGTCTCACAAGACTGTTGTGAAAATTCTTCGTCCGTGAGCTCAGTGCGCTTCATTGGGTTTGAAATTATTACGATGTACCCGACTGTTAGCTCCTACTGCACTATGCAGTATCCACCACCATCTTTCTATTACCTTTAATAATGAACTTATTCATGTGTCACAGCTCAACTAATCCCAAGCTAATCGTGAACTGCTTTTGTCAGTTGCGACAACATAATTCATGATGAAGTGAGACCAAACGCGCCATTCGGCATTAGCAGAATGTGGTCTTAACCCGAGATCACCGAAGAAACAGTTTGTGTCAGGAGCTGTGGAACATGTACGATATTAAGTTCACCACTTTTTCGGAAAATCTGAGATGAACTAAGACTGCGGATGAATTCTAGATGCGTCGAAAGTTGACCTCAACTACCGAAAGGTAATTTTGCAAGCATGGGAATAGTGAATGATCGACTTCATGTGTTTGGCAGGAAATTTTATAACGCCAACTAGAGTCGTAACTCATTGAGGAAAACTGGTTTTAGTCTGACTCACGTAATACATCTAGACGCAGAGATGGCTGAGATGTAAATATGTTACGGATGTGAGAGAATCGAACAATATAAAACAGCTAATAATGCACTACCATCGCATTATGCATTCCTTACCTCTTAAAAGGCTTTCGCAGGTGGTCATTTTCTCAGTGAGTAAATAATAGTAACGGACTAGAGACTTACGTTCCCAAAAATATCCAGTAGATATGTTTGATTCAGGTCTTGTGCTAAATTGTCACAATTCACAATGAGAATTTCACTATGAATCAAGAATACGTACATATACCAAGTTTTAAAGCGTATTGTGACATACTAACATGTTCCCGTAGGTCGTTTTGATGGAAAATAAATTTTGTGAGGCTGTCATAAGTTTTTGCCTGTGTACGATGAACAGGTTACCATTTTGGATTATGAAATCTGCACACCTTTAACTTACGTTCAGTCGGAAATCCTAATTGTACGGTGCTCACCTTCAGTATATTTTGTTTGAAGGGCTACTAGGTGTGAATCGCGCACAATAGAAGCAAATTACGAGTATCAATTTACTCAGACAAAACATTGTCATCTGGTAATCCTGCTGTGCCCTGCATAAGGACGACTTATTCTGGTCACAATGAACAGTTAACAACGGGGCTAATTCGTGGAGTTGTGTGCTTTCTATCAAAGACCATAAGCCTGACGAAGACTCAGAACAACAAGCTTGTTTTGCAAACCACCTGGGCGCAGGGAACGAATGGTGATGGCTCACAGAATCGTTTTACTCTAAGACAAAACAAGTCAGACATTCTTTGTTTTCAATTATTGTAAATGTGGGACGCCACAGTTGCATTTTTTATTAATGTGAAAAACGTCATAGAATGAACGGATTCCCTCTGTGCATTTATAGGCCAAATCACAGGCCGTAAGAAGTACTGACCTAGCCTGTTGTCAGGACATACCGGTAACCGTAGGAAACGCTGTTGTAATGCTGTCAAAACAAACCTGTGACTGGCTGATTCAATTGAAGTATTGATGGAAATGTTCAACCTGATTACAAGCGATCTGAACCATCTGAACGTAATCTTCTTTTGCCTAACTAGTACAAAACATCACATTGGAGTCTAGCGAGTAATAGAGAGTGATGCGAATTTAAATGAGCAAAATAGCGAAATATGTATTATCCGTGAATAGGTTCAAAGTGAAATTTTGTGTTATTTACCCTATTTCTGGGATAATTGGTAGAATATATGCATGCTGAAAAAAGTGAACATGAGAGCAACTGTGTTGTGAGCTAGCTGCGTTAATATCTTCCACATGAAATCGTTCAATTCGAGACAGCCAGTAAATGCACAGGAAACGGTATGGTGACTCAGGCATATAGCCACATTATGCAACATCAGACACAAGATCCCGAATTTTAAATGGTATCTGAAAAATTCTGCTCCCTTTATCTAGTTTGTCAAGTCCGTAAGCGGACACATTTTGAGATGCAACCGTTTTGATCATTCTCATAATCCATTTCCATTGAAATGTTCGGTGATACAGGTTTAGCGCGCCACGCAAAAAACAATAGAACAAATGAACCAATACCACGTGGCGTAATCAGTTTGGGATAAACAATTTCAGAGCCACAACAAACAGACTGATTACGCCAGCACCGTCTGACAACAGAGAGCCGGTGCGTGACGCCTGATTAACAACGCCTCGAAAAACGCCATCACTAGTTTGTAACTGTGTAATGAGAACATCGACAAATTGGCGAGACCAACCATGTGACCGGGTGCGATTAGGTACGTTGAGATCAAGGAGGCCAGATGTATTAGGTTGTTGGCATGATGACTTGCGTTGAATCATCGTTCTTCTCTGTCACCGTATGGCTACCTCAAATGTAGATCAACCGATAAATGACGTGAAGCTATGCTTCCTGGAAAAAATGACAAGGGTAGTGGTAGTGTTGCGGGTAAACAGTAACAAGAATGTTTTAGCTACGAGAAATGTGCAAAAATTAGGACCTACGTCTAGCCGCATTTGTGAAAACGAATTCGGTTGAACATGATTTCAACCCATGAAACTGGATAAGAAGAAGTCCCTACACTTAGTTTCCTGTCTGATACTTGAAGTCCGGTACAACTTTGAGCGTTTGCTCCGGCTCTCTATCAGAACGTTGTCTGTTACCGCCCCGATAAGTCTTGCATGTTTTAGACGTTAGCGTTAATTAAACCACCTGCCAGTCATATATTAACATGCTATTTTCGGACCTTTATATGATACCCGTACAGAAAAACCAGTTATGAAATAAACTGCAAGAAGGATGAGCTTATTTTTCAAGTTGAATTTTGGATTATATTTTACTGAAACGTTAATCTTGAGGGTATCACAAAATTTTGTAAGGAAAGTGTAAAAGTTCAAAACAACGCCAAAATCTATTTTAGAAAGGTTCACAAGTGACTAAACATGCAAGAAAATGGAACTGCGAGATGTAACTGTAAACCGGACTACAGCCACGTTTTGATCAGCGTATTATATTTAGACAATTTTCTACCGGTCCTTCTGGAAAACACCGTTAAACCCCAGCAGTTTTCATGTGGCACTTGGGGAGCGGTGCATATTATTGACAGGGTGAGGTTAATTTGTGTATAAATGTTGTGAGCAGTACATGGGTGCATACAAAATAATCAGTAGGTCACAACACCAGGAAGACCAAGGGCCAGAAGTGACTGTTAGAGACGTGTATATGTACTGTGCTTGACAAATCAGCGAGAAGAATGTGACTACAATATTATCATGAATACGAATACACTGCAGCCTGAAAAATAGTGCTTACGTTTGCTGTCCTGTGATTTCACTTCATTTTACTAAATTTGGTGCGGATAACTTACTGCCAAGTTTAACCTCCCGCCATCACGACAGTCGGCGCAGTGGCGAATAAAGGGAGGAAGATGCCATGTCCGCAGCCATTCGAAGGTGAAGATGCTCGGGCATTCCTGAGGAAGTTTAAGGACGTGACAGAGATGGTCGAAGTCAAAATCAACCGGGGGAAGTTGGGCCCGTGGACATACATACATACGTACATACATATATCAGCATGTTGCATGCTATGTTTAACCTCAAGCTAGACCATGATTGATTAAACTCTTCTTTTTAATCAGTGTACAGACGCAGTTGACGGCAATTTCGTTGTAGGCTGTACTGTGCCAAAGAAAATAGAATAGCGTCACTTTGAAAAATTGCTAGACCATAATATTATGATGTATTACAGTTAAAATTCGTCTATGAATTCTTTTCATTGTTGAACTAAACACTGAGTGTTCCCTCTGTTTCGGAAACAGAATTTATTACTACTGTCCGAAAGAAGTTTAGTTTACTTTACATCTCACTTGAGTTATTGAAGCGCATACTTCCAAGATGATTTTCTCAACAGAAAGATTTGTAGTCTTTGTTGAAATTGTGGGTGGCTGCATCATTTTACAGATGTTATCGTAGCCACTTGATTGCAGGATTCCTCACATCTAAAACGCATATATTTGACTGCTGTATAGAGAGTATTTGTCGGCTTTTCTGGAAATAATTCACTATGTTCAGAATCGCTCTTACTTGTGAACAGTACCCTTCAATCTTGGTGTGCTGATTCGCTGTGTTGACCGAATTCTCGGATTAATGAAAACGGTCTTGTGTTGCTCACCCATTTTTCTAATTCAGCATTGTTTAACATTGTAAGCGAGTGAATGCTCCGTCGCAGCAGAATTCGGATTTAGATGAAGGGTAATCTGCAATATTTTGCGTACTGTGGTCATCCTTAATGTTTGTCCTGAGACGTTGTATACGGAAGCCAATCAGTCAGGTTCCCTGTCAGGTTATTGCACATGCTGAGAGTTCTTGTAAAACAATAATACTGTGAAAGGTGTGGCGTGATTGCTAGGCCCGAAATGTTCACATTAAAATGGCCTTAGATTCCAAGCCATCTATTGATTATTGCTTCTCAAAAAGATGATTTCGGTAATCACCTACTCCGGTTTGCTTCCAGGTTGCATCCTAACTAATGTTACATA
Organism: Paragonimus westermani; assembly: GCA_008508345.1. Lineage (NCBI taxonomy): Eukaryota > Metazoa > Platyhelminthes > Trematoda > Plagiorchiida > Troglotrematidae > Paragonimus > Paragonimus westermani. The sequence continues at coordinate 82,369 of QNGE01000491.1, read as the reverse complement.
CTGACTTATTCAGTGGTTAGTAGTTGCCCTGTGTCTGATATTCGTCTGCTATCCGTTAACATTCTGGGTTTTGTTTTGAGGGCCTGTTTGAGCAAACGTGCAGATTTCCCCACAAACGATATACTTCTGCTCGTTTTAAATACTTACCTTCTCACGCATCTATCCCCAGCTTTCCTTGACATGCTAAGAAATACATGCACAAAGGTTAGCGTTTGCGAGTCAGTTGTCCTACACAGTGAATTGCTTAATGGCCATTCGCTGGAACTTCTTGTACTTGCGCAAATTCCAAACAAACATCAGGTTAAACGGGTGAAACGGCACAATTCATGGCTGGTCGACATCAGAATGAACACCAGGATCTCATCATTGAGTATTTCCCGTATATCGTCACTCGTCTCAAACCCAGAAACTCCAAAAAGGCTTGCTTTGTAACTGATGGCTGGACGGATGGGTATAGCTGTTAACCCTGGGATTGTTGTCCGGGACAAACTGTACTTGGAATGACATGACGACACCGTCGACAACGGAACGCTGCTTCACACGCAAGCACAGCGAAACTTTGCACTCTTTTTCTTCTAACCCCTTCGAATGTAGACAATGTGCTGTGTCTAGGCTGAACTATATAGTCCCCAGACATCCTGTGTCACTCAACAGGTAAAATTGATTAAAGTCGTGCAGACACCTGCGGTTGTTCAAACGTTGTCCGAAAGATAGACGTGCGTCAAATTTGTATGTGGTCCATCATGTAATTCAAGGTTGTCTGAGTTAAATGCGTGACATTCTGGGGATCAAGCGCACTTAAGTAATTAACTTCATAATCAATAACAACCCGATAACCGTTTAATCTATTCAAATCGACTAGACTTTCGTTGACCGCCTGTTTATATATCCAAACCAATGAACTGGTAGTTGTTTTTTTTGATGGGGTCATACCTCGTCCTCAATTCCTCCGTATCAAATGGCAATTCTTTTGTTTCATGCAGTTTTTTAAAACCTACGACAAACTGTTGACTCTCCAGATGACTAGGTTGTGACGCCTTTACTAGTCGTTGTGCACAAACATTTCTGGAAAGTTTAGAAGTTTCACGTTTTTGTGATTATTCTTGATGGAGACGATATGTCCTTTCCTGCGTATTCTCTTCAAAATCAGAACCTTACTATAAACAGATTTATTCAATTTTGGGAAAAGTGGCCAAAAACTAATTCAAAAGTAGTCATTAACGTTCCATGTTCATGTTTCCCGTTATACCACTGTCGTCTTGGACACATTGTGCGAATGTAGACGTTTAGAGGGTATAAGTTGCATGTGTCTTGCACAGAACCTGATTCTTCCCATCGTTTTTCCACTACTAAAAAAGCAACTTGTAAATTTGTTCCAGTTTATATCAGCCAGTGGATAAAGTTTTTTCTGATCTTCCAGAATCCGCGGTTTTCGCGATCCCTTTGTCCAGTATTTTTTGTAAACTTTTCCTAGGATTACAGACACTTTCTTGTCAAATATATTACTGATGTAGATTTTGAAAAATTGTAGCTTTAATTTCATTATAAAAGGAACTGGTACATTAGTTCATTTCTGATTCGCACAGCTCACCCAACGCTAAATAATATGGAATATTCTTTTATGCATTTTGACAGAAACATTAAACAGGATGGTTGGAAAATGTAAAGGTGAACCAGAACTCTCACCTTGACAGGAAAGTCTTTATTATCGGTTCCTCTTATTTAGGATATAATCACCAATCGGGATAAACAGCAATGCACCATTATCGGTACATCTGGCATCTTCCAACTGCAGTGTCTGTTAAATAACGAATGCTGACGAACAATTGAGTGAACGATAAGGTGAACCTTGAACTGCCAGGTACGGCCAAAGTTCAACTTTCACTTCCAACCATCTCGAATTTTTTTAACTATGGCACTACATAATGAAGAGTAGAATAGAGGCGATAGGCCATATCACTTAATTGGAACCTGTGTGACTGGCACACTTGACAAAAGCCAAAAAGGCCTGACTGGAAATGGTCAATTGCAACCCGAAACTTCTGTTCCAAAGTGAAGTTAAACGATAAATCTGCCTTCTGGGCTGTCACAATCTCGCACTAACGAGTCGGTTTTTAGAGAGAAATAGCCCCTATTTTGGCCGATTAAAGAGAAGGAAGAGAACAGCTGTTTTTCAAGTTATCTGGCATTTACAGTCTGCTGACAACATGGAAAATAGGAGTGATTAATGCATTCTGGGTTTCGTCAATCAGAAAAAGTTGTGCTCTCGCTGAACAACCTAGGGAAATTATGAAAAAATGAAAACTGGCGAATACGTTTTTAGGTTAAACGCTGATAAGTAATGAAAACCAGATATTTATCATGAAGGTTGCTAACGGATGAAGTCGATGTTATTTACTAGGCACCTGAGCATTTGAAAATTGACAGTCAAACGACCGATACATTTCTTGTGTAGGACATTTCAAAAATCAGCTTCATAGATAGTCACAGTGGATCTATACGTTAGCTTGGCGGCCATAGTATGAAACAGAAACGACCACGCCCGTTTAATGGAGTCTTGCTTCAAATATTTCTTCGTATCTTTAATTACAAAACGACTACATTGACACTTTGAACATAAGATGAAGCCCAGTATGAGTTTTACTCATAATGAGAGAAACAGATGTAGACAGTAGTGAAAATATGAGGTTGAGCGATAAACTCTTTACTGATATCCTACTAACAATCCAGTTAACCTGGTGCCATCAAATGTAGATGCACCGTAGCTTTAATTATGGAGCATTCCCAATTTCCAAATATTTTACCTGTAGAACGTCAAGTTTCAGTCACTTTAAAATGGTTTTAACATCCCAGTGATGATTCATTGAACAGCAGGCTAGGTATGAATTTATTTTCCAACTGGACGAAGAATTGATAAAGTCGGTTGACTTAATTAGTCATATTGTTTTGCGGAAGAAAGTAAGATTTGGGAGGAAGACAATAAGAAAAAGTCTTTTTCCAGTATGCACCTTGCTAGCACTCACCGTTTCCGCGAATACGATGATGCCAACCGGTTGGTATGTCGTGAATTTTTGTTACACAGGGAATTGGCTTGGAAAGACAAATTCTACAGTGAACACTGGCAATGTAAATGGACATAACAGTACCTCTGATTTACTCTCCTCCTCGATAGGACGCAAACAATCTCCTACCTGTGAGTCAGTATACAAATGTTAACAGATACGCACTGCGAGAAAATTTAATTCATTGATTTCACATAACCATCTTGATGGGCTTAGTGGGGATCTCGGAAAATAAACGTCCATATTCGGCTGGTAAACCCTTAATGAGGAAGTGAACGTACAAACTAGTGACATGAGACAAAGTTATATTTTCATTTACCTGTTAATTCTTAGGCAGTGGGAGCATTTAGAGAGATTTTAATATCTTTTTTACTCACATCTGAGTTACAGACGGCTGGTGTGGGTGTGATGATATACATTATACATGGCTCAAAAGTAAATATCAGAAACACTCACGAAAAACACTCGAGCATACCGATGACTACTTTGCGTCCGTAACCGGTGGCTGGATTCCGTCAGTCGTTAGAATTTGAGCTCAGGTTTGTCATCTTACCACTCTAGAAGTTCCTTACGATCCCAATATGAAGCCGAGTGAAACTTCTGGCCTTAACTGAAGGCTAACAGTTGGGTTTCCATCAGCTTGCTGAGGATAACTTGTTTTTAATGGCAATTTTAAACAACGCGACCCGATTTAGGTAAAGCCGACATTAATTTATCCATCCTGTGGGTATTCCCTCTCTCTTGCAAATTCCGTGTACTCAGGTTTGAGCATTCCAAACAGACTGAACTTACCTCCAAAAGTGCGTGTTTTCAGTGCAATTGTGCAGTCTTGTCAAACAAACAATTTAGTTTTTCAGAGCCGCGTTTTTATTGATGCATTCCAGCGTAATAAAACGAAAATAGAAACAATTCCTGTGTGTAACCGCGTATTGTAAATCACCGAGCAGATTGCGAATTAGTGAGGGAGAGCACAATATTGCCAACTTTGCGAGAGTGAAAAACATAAAAGACCTAAAACGCCAGCTCGTTCACGTTAACCCCACTTAGCGCGGACTATCCCAGTGGCTGGTGAAAAAGCTTAAGCTCATGAGTTCGCAACAGACTCCATTTAGTCTACGAAGGTCTTCTAAGTCTGTCTACCCAACGAATTTAGTGTATGTCAGAAAGTGCAAGATGTTTCATCAAGCGGTGTTACATCCAATAAGGAAAATCATCGTGAAAACTTATTGATTATATGCGCTCACAGAATGAGAACAGTCAACTCAAAGTCGCCGATCCCATGGACAAAAAATTGGATAGTATCTTCTGAAACTCAGAGGTGTGGCTGCATATCCATGTTGACTTCCACAAACAGAAAGGCCACGTGACAACGAGTTCAATCCTGAGCTTACTGCCTGTGGACATTCGTGTCAAATAGTCAAATGGACGAACTCATTTTGTCATCGATAATTCCAGCTTTCAGGTTTGTCACGGAAATGAAAAACATTGAGCTGAGATAGCGATAACCTTCCAACCATGGAATACAACACGGCCCATTTGAGCGAGCGAACTAGTGCGGGGTAAGATGATTGACCATTCGCCTGGATCACCAGGTCTGACACAATTGGGCTCCTTCCACACTTCCATCAGTGAGGACAGATGTGAAGAATCATTGTAAGTGTTTGGGAAAATGGCCGAGAAAAGCTATTCCCATTAGTGGTTTTGTCTAAACAGGGTAAAATTTGGTGCGGAAATCAGTGATTTACGGTCAGCAGCAAGACAGATCTATGAGCAACGAGTCACCAAAATGTGAAAAGCAGACTGCGTAGTGTAGTTGATTGGATATGATGTGTATTTTGGTAAGTAGGTAAAATATCTTTACCAAACGAGCATATTCGTAATTCTTTGTCAGCAATCGTCCAATCATAAAGGGGTCTCCTTTGAACGTCGAGACAAATGTTTTCCTTCTTAGCGGATAAGGGTTTCTATGGTTAGCCGTTCCTTAAGTTTTCAAAGAAAAAATTGTTGAACAACAGCCTACCAGGATAGTTCTTCAGACTAATTCATCAAACGTGTTCCACATGCCGGAATTCAACTTTGCGTTACCGATAATGTGGATTTGATTCGGAAATCTAATGGAATCCAGTTCGGCAGGAGCCACTGTTATCTGCTTGATTCCCGAGCGTAAATAACCAAGCTGTCTGTACTGTTTTGATGTGGAATTCCATGAAGTTGTTGGCTACAAAATTTTACGGTGATCACGCAAAAGTAAACAGTTCGCGTTTCCCTCTGATCCAATCGGACATACAAGTGACAATTCAGACTGCCCCGTTACACTCTATAGTAATCACCCGTGTGCCATGGAAGTGCACATTTTTAGGACCCTTGCAAGTTCATAATTCAAGCCAGAATTATTATTGTGAATGTGAAGATGATTTTCCGGAAATTTATTCTTTCAAATTTCGTCGTGGATGTGAATTAGCAATGCTTTTTCAGACTATCCGATATCCACTTCTCATATTGTCTAACGTGACAAGATTCCTTATCCAGCTCACTTCAGATATTCTGCACATGTTCAAGTTCGCCTATCAAATTCCTGCAATTTAGTTAACAGATAATCAAAAACAGTTAAGTTTTCACGTTATCTTATAAGAGTTTCATTGGAGCAGAAAACACAAATAATAAGAACTTCGCAATACTTTGTAAGATATCTGCACCAAATTTAGTACGAATGAAGTTGATTAGTCTGAGCATCGTGTTTAACATGTTACTGATAAACAGATTGAGAATTACACAAAGTTACAAGCAAGTTGTAATGCTCTACGTTTCAACCACCTCGGGTGACCTTCCTCAGGAGTGTTGTAATCGAAATCACATCGACAGAGGAACAGAGGTCGCATGGGATTTGCCGTAGTTAGGTCAGTTTGTGATGCATCTGACCGGATTGGTCTAATCCTTTGCCCATTAAGTGGGGATGAGACAGATGTAGATAAGATGCGTCAGTGTCTGGCGCTGTTTATCCATCCACACCACATTGCAGACAGGGGTTTGCTATCATTGCGCTATGTGAGTAATACAACTTGCTCGTTACGTTGTGTTATTCTCATTCTGTTTATCAACAATTCCGCAATAGGGCAGCGTGAAGCGTACATGATAACACAACAGAATATTCCAAGCTCCTGTTGATCTCAAGACGAATAAATTAAAATTGGATCGGCGTTGTCCCGACTGTCATCTAGAGGAATACTCCATTCATATATGTATTTAGAAAAACTTTTCGACGTCTGTTAGGATATTCACTAACACCAAACTCGAGAGTACTCAGACTTAATGACAAATACAAATGAAACGCGAAGTTCACTTTACTGGCTGGAGTCAGCCGTATGAGCTCTTCTATTTCACTCACCAAATGGTTAATTCGATTTTCAACCAACGAATTGATAATTGATAATTTAGTGACAATTTTCTGAAATGTATTCAAATTATGGCTTCAAACTTTGTTCACTCTCAAGTGAGTTTTTTGTAGGACAAATGAGCTTGGATGGCACTGAGTTATCGACTTTATTAATTTTTAAACGGTTTCGCATAGACGAAAATCTAATTCAGAACTCGTATTTTAATCAAGGCAATCAAACTTATCGTACTGAAATGTAGTGATCGTCACCATAATCAGAAACCCTGTTTAACTTGTTTGCCTGTTTACCTGTACCGTTTTGCGGGTAATCCCCATTAGGCTGTATTTTTTTCAACCGATGTTACATAAAAACTAGACACGGGCATGAGATTAGAATATCTAGCACTATGATTGCGCGTTTCAAACTACACTATATAGCGTTTGCCTCCGTGAAGTTCTGATGCATTTGCGTACTTTGGAAATTCTAAATATCCACTTAAGTTCGTCGGATATCAAAAAGTACTTAGAACACAAAAGATTTCAGAATACGTTACATGTAACTACATAGCAGAAAAACAGGAAAGACCAAGCTTTTTATTCAGCTCTCCTGTGATTGGAAATCTAACGTCTCTCTCTCTGAGGCATCCGCTTCTTACACACATTCATTCTGTGAAGCTTAAAGCAACAAAATGAGAAAAAGGATTTAACCGGGAGAAATAATGAGGATATTTTTGCAGAAAAATATATGCGGCTCCAAAGTAACTTCAACGATCACATGCAAAATCATTGAAGAACTATTGTAACTTTGTTACTTAATACGCCATTTGTCAATAAAGGTCATTATTATTAAACGCAGCGTTCTTACACTCAGGAAGAAGTTATTAAAACTGCAATGACTTGAGAGCCAGCTGCGATACATAATGCTAACTGTCTATATATATATGCCATCACGTATGTACCTATGTGCCTGTGTGGCCTCAGAGGAGGGCTAATAAACATTACACGGCCTGTTACTTATTAAACGCCTCCTCTCTCTGCATACCGCAGACACAGTGCACATTCCATCTTGCCTTACTGAGACTGCGAATACAACTGTTGGTAAGAAAGGAGCTGTGTGTCAGCCAACAAGTGACTATCGCTTTGACAGCCGGTTGACCTAACTTGTGTTGATTGTTTGAACTACAGACCCTCAGATACTGACACTATCTAGCAAAATTGTTGACTCTGAGACTCAGTTTGCAGACGAACGTAGTTGCTCACCTTTTGTTACCCACTGTTAACCGAGCAGATGTTTAAAATCAAAGTATACAGAACCTTAGATACCCAGGCAACTACATAGAATGCATACAGTCAAAATGTACGGTAGGAAGCCGGGAAAACTCTAGCTTATTGAGCTTAACGGACACTTCGGAGCAAAACCCTGGATATTGGCACCGGCATACCAAGAACAGTGCCACCAAGCGCGCCCGTAGCTGTGTTTTACTCTGTAAGTGTATTCAATAGTTTCAGCAGCTTGGACTTAGTAGGAGAGAGAGAAACTTTTAAGATTTTATGGAGAGTCGTGTTTTTTGGATAATTGTGCAGAGCGAATTCACAGGCTACAAGAGGGTTCTGACCCTGATTTCGCTTTCATGCCGCATCTCTTGCGAATTACCATTCATGCAGTAGCTGACTTCAGGAAGCTGACGATGTTATAGCAGTCCACAACAGAGGTGATCACCCAGTCAGATTACACCCCGATCGATACAAATAAACATGCCTGTAGGTATTGTTCTGAGCCCATTTAGTTGATGAACGTGGACGGAGGAACATTATCACACACAATGGGCCTAAATCGAAAAGTGCTGATTCCAACAATCAAACGGGACACGATCTAGACCAGTGTCAATTCTTAACGTCACTCAATGATCCACCTGATCTAACAGACAACGGGATTAAACGTCCGCATTGGATAATGTAAGTAGCCTCGATAAATGCCCCTCGACTTTTAAAAATATTCTTCTTGGGAGAAGAACTGACGAGAAACTCATATGTTTCATGGCCTGCAGCCCGGGCGCAGTAGCTTGTTTGGGCCAGATGTCATTTTAACTGGTCTAGACGCACCAGACTATATATTATATATATACTAACCCAAAACCCAGCGCTATCGCTGCCAATATTACTCCCAGATGACTTTTATGTAGATGCGAAATTCGGTCCCGGATTTCAAAAAACCCCACTCACCACTGGTGAGATAGGGGAAGATGGCCTCAGGGTACACTACAGCACACCGATTCAGCTTTTCTCACATGGTGAACCTCTTTGATTAAATCTATCTTCCTGCATACTGTTGGTAGTGAAAATGTTTTCATACCAACACGGCTTATATCGTCACTAAACCGGATCAGGTTCGTGGCCTCTGTTTCCGGCAAAACCTACATGTGGCATAAATCACGGAAACCTGAAGAAAAGAAAAGGTGTGGGGTGATGAAGTGTTTGTTTCCAGCATTATATTGTTCCATATTAATGGAAAAACTAGCGGGAGTTCTATATCGTTTTATCTGATAGCGCAGCTGAAGACCTCAATTATTCGTGACCGTGTGCTACTGGATATTCCAAAATCATTTCGGCAAATAGTTAACGTCATTCAGAACTTCGTTTATTCGGCTGATGTGACTTACAGACCGCCACCTGCAGACAGGGATGCCGATGTCGTCTTGCACAACGATCTGCTCAGAATACCATCTTTAGCATATGCTCAGATATTGACAATGAGGGTCTCAATCAACTGCGGACGGAATTCAAGAACCGTTCATTCAATGATGCAACGCCTTCCCTTGGTGAGGAGTTTTTGAGGCAACATTGGATACTGCACTACTTTAGCATCCCCAGCAACATATAATGTTGCAGGTGAGACAGGCATCGTCTTGTTTCGGTTGCACCCTCACCAACGAAGTTGACACGATAAACAGTTTAAATATCACAGCTCCACTTGGTCACAGTGTTCACGGGATAACTGAATTCAGCTCTCCACATGGAACTAGACAATATGTTCCCAAAAGTAAAAACCTAAAATCTTACCAAAAGACATGTCGCAGGGATAGCAGTACAATTAAACAAGAGTAAGTGGCCTTCTTTACGGCACTCAGCCTGATGGACTTGCCAGTAGGGATGCAGAGGCTGTCAACATTCTTTGTGAAAAATACCTAGATCTGTATGGTTGTAAATTATGATCGACTTTCGAACGCACAGGCAGCAACCTGACTGGGTTACCTCAGGTTTCATTATCATTAGTCAGAGTCAAAATCAGTCAGAGTCAAAACTCACTAACCCACAAATTATCCCATTCAGACTTGACTTCGCCTTCAGTTGTAACAATCTGCTCAGCGGTGCTAACAGAACCCCTTACAGCACTTTCCAAACGTCGCACACCAACAGGACATCTACCGAAAGCTTAGGGACAATTTACAGTCACACGTATCTTCAAAGGTAGGTACAGAGACGGCCAAATAAACTATTAACCACTGACGTTGCTTTCGGTGGTCTGTAAAGTAATGGAGAGTTTGTTAGATAAATCCAGGCTGTGGTTGGTGGCTTCTGTCTCATTACTACGGAGCAACATGGCTTTCATAGGGAATACTGATGCGCCACGAATTTGCGGTTGATCAGGATTTTTGGCCGAAGGTTGTTGACGCAGGATTGGCCACAGACGTGGTTTATGCTGACTATTCCGAAGCATTTCGTGGGCTTCATCATTCCGTTGTGCTGCGGAAACTGAAGAGTAAAGGCCTTAAAAAAGCTCACTTACATGTCTTGAAAACTGCTTGACTGAATTTAGGTTTAAATTCGAGGTGAATGGATAGCTGTCAGAGTGGTTTGCAGCCAACAGCGGCGTCAATATTAGGACCTCTGTTTTTCATTCTTTTCTTTTTGAACTCTCCCTTAGGCTCAAGTCATCAATGCTACTCTATGCTGAAGATAAGAAACTTTGGCGAATTCTAGAGCACACGGAACATATGGTGACTTTACAATATGATTTGAACTGTCCAACTCAGAGGTCCATAGAAAATGAATTACCGCTCAATGTCAACAAATGTAAGGTCATGAAAGTTCATTATCAAAATTACACCGACCATTAACTCGCTAAAACTGAGTAAAGGAACAAGTAAGTCACTTTGTAGACAGAACTGCTTCACAGCTTGTGTTCGTTTACATTGGAATGCTTTGTCAAACTCTGTGGTTAGGGCTAAATCGGTTGATAGCTTCAAAATATTAATCGATGGGCACAAAATGAGAAACAACCAGTACTACAGGTTTCTTAACCATTATACTACCTAAGTCTTACAATTCAACATTTGCGAATAACTGACTGAATGCTGTTTCACTGTTCGCTGTTAAATTGACTGAAGCCAACAGTCTTATTGAATTTAGCCTTTATTTAGTACTATTCACCCGGTTGTCCATATCTGTAAACCGTCCAACAAAATATTTCGCAAACAAACATAGAAACAGAAAGGCACAGATGAAGTACTGTTTCCTCCTGTTACAACCTGTGAAAATTTGACCCTAGCCCAGCAACAGCGGCATTCTACAAAGGTAAATGAACAAAGGAGTGTATCAACTGAACCGTATCGATTTACCGAAATACTGTTCTACAGGATAAACTGTAAACTGTATAGTCAACCATGTTAGTGAAGTACAAACCCAACTGGAAATCACAACAAACATAAATGCGATAAGATAGAAAAAATTCTATCTGCCCGCCATAACAGAAAGTCCAACTTATTGTACACCACCTTGAGGAAGCAAAGTTTCCCGTACGACCTTCGGTCCACTGATCTGACAGTAAATTTTATTAATCCAGTCAATTCTATGCATCAAATACCACTGGAATCTTTTGACAACAATGTCTGTGACACCCAATTCATAAATGAGAGCGGTAGTGTTGTGTCGCTTGATGCGGCTGATTGTAAGGAAAAGCTTGCTTTCCTGTTCATCCGAAGTTCAATTATTCCTATTGAAAGTATCACTGCGCACGCTTTATTTACTCTCGACGATTGTGAACTCTACTGAGGTAACGCCTATTTTCATTTGATCTCCGTATACGTGTTGGTAACCGAGAATGGGATTCTGAAGTTTACTTAAGCTTCCACTGGGCCACTGTCATTGAAATATTATGACATGACGCCAGATTTGCGACGACTAATGCCGTATTTGGGATAAATGTAAAGAAACGAGTCCAATGGAACAAAATATTCACTGTCCGACTCACTGGTTGGCATGCTGAGCACGCGCTCGCGTTTGTGATTTGTAATTTCGACCCACAACACACCCCCGGTTTCCCGCTGACATTGTGTGCACTTCGGCCTGGTTTGTGCGTGTGTCGAAGCCTTCTGTTTGGTGTTTTCATCTGCCATTTGTCTTCCATAGGCCGTTCTGGTTGAACGATAGTTTATCTGGTCGCACATGTTGCTCCGGTCTGCCCGCGGTGAGCTTTTGGACTTACCCCTCGTGAACTTTGAGTTAATTAGCGATTTGTTAATCCACTAAAATACGTAGAAAGCGGAATACATGTAGCTCGTGTTGGTAAAATGTACCTTCCAGGTTTGAACTTGAAGACATATGTACAGCTTTTTTTTCAAGTGTTTCTCAGAGCTGTCATTTTCAAAAGAAAGCATGGATTATATATTTCGTGTAATGATAATATTACTATAATAATATTGGTTAGGTTAGTCGAGTGAAACTCAAGATGAGGAGACAGCTCCAAGCAGCCCAGTAAGTGGATATGGCTTGCATGTCGCCCTGGTGTTGAAGTATGCGGAATAACAAGACGCTGCACGAACTCTGTTGCCATACAGGATGAAGATGAGAATAACATCGATCTGTGATTCATAAGTGCATCCAGTTTCAAATGTCGAACTACCCTTGCACGGAGTGGAAGTCAAGGTCTGTTGCAATGGGCCAAACAGTAACACTGGGTTGTTCGATTTTGGGCTAGTCATCCATTTGCGCCCCCAGTCTGCACCGAATCATCTCGCAATGCTTTGTATTATGTGGAACCGGTCGCTTTTATTACAGACTTGATCGCCACCCCTGTTACATCCGATAATTTACACAGTGTGTGTTTATATGGAATGAAACTTTGTACGGAAGACAGGTCAAGTGCTAGATGCTGGAATCAGGAATCCACATTCGTAGTTATTGGAAAAACTAACGGAATTTTCAGGGATCTCTCCAAAGGCTGACGACCGACACTTGGTGCTATCAGTGGCGACGCAAGCTGCCTACCAGAGACACGGCGTCAAACAGTGTGACTCCCCTAGTGCTATTCTTCAGATCGACTTGAGGCTCTGTACACACTTTGACAGAACAGTGGATATTAGAATCCGCAAAACTAGTTGCGTTAAAACAGTGATTGTGCTGACTGTGCGACTCTTTTGTTGAGACTCTTTTCAGTGTTCGACGCATTCATAACTGTCTGCCTAACTTTTCAGACAGCCACATGTTGGCTTTGCCGATCAGTGAAAACGGCCGGATCCTTCTGTGTGCGGAAATTTACCCCACAGCGTTATGCAGCTTTCATCCCCGAAACTCGTTTGCATGAAAAGCTTAACATCAGAGTTTTGTGACTGTTTTGTCACATCTAGTGCAACGGAATCGACGAACAGCAAAATCGGAAACTTTCTTTATAAACCTCTGATTAAATGTAAATACTTTTCAAACGAACACAGACAGATTGTCCCATAGAGTTGCGATCAAGTGTGAACGATATGCATTTGAAAGTAAACTCAACCCTCGAACCTCTGTTCATGATGGTAGGAATGCTGAATTGATGAACTCAACGATGTTAAACCAATATCACATCCTGATCACAAGGCGTTGCTTTGTTTTGAATGGCGATTCTGTCCATTCTTCCTTCTAAATGATAGAGCAAGCTAAGTACTACTCCCTCAAGGTTATGGTTGACTGAGTACCACAATTTGGTTACACTTGTTATGGTTTTATCAACGTTGTGGTTAGTATGATGCTGTCAGAAGTTCGAAGGTCGGGACACAGACTCCAGTCCGGACGAGCATATCCACTACTGGTCAGCTCTACAGAGAGCAAACTTCGAGTCGTGATTCCCTCTGAATTAAACCTATCGAAGTATTTGTGTGAATACTAAAGCTCTGGATACTCGCAGATTATGTCGACATTTTGCACCCCGTTTACCGAAATTTCCCTACCGGTATTAGAGGGGATTATTCTGACCATCTACTCATCCTGCATACTCTGGAGAGTCTGATAAGTGATGGTTCCGATTTGCAGTTTAAAAATCCGTGTTGCCTGCCATTCACAGTTCTGTCCACTGTTTGATCGTGAACATTTGCTCCAATACAACAGTTTTGAGTTACTTTCAAATTGACTGTCACTTACACTTGATCGCAGTCTTTGCAGTCAAATAGACTTTCCAGTCAGCCTCTTTCGAAAAGAAGCACTAGACTCGAGTTTCTCTCTCACTGGAGCTCGTCAGTTGTGTATATCCTTGCCACGGCCGGGATTTGAACTCCGGACATTCGAATCATGAGGCAACCGTGTTAACCACTGCGCCATTGACCGAATTATCAAATCTGAACGCTCAACCACTCTCGCTTGTGAACAATGATCAGGTTGCCCGATCGTCTCGAGAAGAGACACAGTAACTGTCCTGTTAACTCCAATCGATAACCCCGCGATTATTTATGCTGAACAAGGATCACTTGCAAATTGGGGAAAATAACTAGGCTGATGATTATGGCACACCTGAAAATATTGTTGATGAGTGATCGATACTTCACGCAACTTGAATGTTATTTGCACTCTGTGAGATGGAAGACGTTCCAATCTACACAGTTATATATACTGCCGCAAATAACCTGGATGGCAAAACCTGCTAGAAAGGGAAAACATGGCAACATTACAAAGTTCGTCCTGGATCTTACAAGGAAATTTCAATTCATAGTACTTAATTAGTCATTTATTCATGAATCCACAAGTACCCTCCAAAGTTGGGCTGTTCTTGATGGTAATTACCATGGCGGATTAATTCATGTGGGAGAAAATTCACTGTCGCTGAACACCGACGAATGTGTAGGTGCGCCTGAAACCTTCAAGTTTTTGTTCAAGAAGCATAAGATGAAATTTGCTATGAATCCTTGGGGCTCTGCTAATTGAAAAAATCTGTTAAAATTTCTATATTTGCAAATATCTTATGATAACGTAATAACTGGTTCACTCGTATTCAGCTGTGTCATGAACCCCGCCTTGCTACTTGTCACGCGGAATTTAAAAGCTGTTCAATTTAGTCGCACATGTGTGTGTCTTCGAAACATATTGTGACCATTTGCCAGTTAAAATTAAACGATTTATTTTATTTTTTCATTAAAATCCTGAAGAATCCCACTTTTCCAAAATAGTTCATTGTTAGCCTATTTCCGATCACCACATCTGAAATGAACGATTCTGCCCCTGTGCTTATAAACCTGATTTTTTCGATTTTGTCCGAACATTCGTTTGTACACTAAGCTATGTTGCATTTCACCTTACATGATCAAGAGCAACCGCACACATACGGATTTGTCTAACTACTGTTCAGGAGTGCAGTGTCACTTGGATAGATGTTGCCTTTTAACGTACACAGTGTACACAACCTTCAGTGTTATTTGCATTCGTTGAGACAGAAGTGAAAAATCGGCCTCACAGAAAAAGAGAATTTTGAAATTTTACTATCTTGTAGGTTAATTAAATCAATTCATTGGTGACAGAGGTTGAAAGCACGACACTTTGAGGGTGCCAAAACTCAATGCAGAGAATCACAAAGTATATGACGGAAGGGATCAACTAATCGTATAATACTTTACCTAAGGCGACAAGTGAGTACTACTGACACGACTGAGAGGAGTGACCTACATACAGTCCAACGACTGTACGAAAAGAATGTGACGATACGCCAGTTGTCCGTATCGAACATCACGTTAAAGAGAGTAACATGTTGCAAGTCAACCGGTGGATGGTATGTTGGTGTGTTTATCAGGAATGCAAAAGATACTTCACATCAGCCGGACTCAATTATACGTGGTATAAGGTCGATGCACAAATTCCGTATCAGTAGACTGTCATATACACCCAAGCTGTGCTAGTTACGTGCCCTCGTATACTCGTTAAATAGAAAACATTTGGTCTGCTATACCGCGGTTTCACTGTATAAACGCACATAAATGAACCTGTCTTACGAAAATCTAAAGCGACTATGACTAGTTCATGTAAGAAGTATCTTCGTTAGACACTACGGTATTCTGCACAGCGATGGGTGAGTTGAACAATATGAAGGAACCAGTTTTTCCCGTGTTCATTTCAACTGGCACTACAAAATGAACAAAGGCTGTAAGGATAACCGGTTTAGACAAACCAGATGCACAACCATGGGAGTCTTTCCCGTGTATAAATTCTGTACTCTGTTTCCTTTAGACCAGTCACACAAACTGTTCAAATTCTTCAGCGCTGTGTCGGTAACTTGATGTATGCATGTGTGTGAGCTGTAGAAGTAGTAGGAGAATAGCATTGAGCTGGTGCAAACTAAAAATGCTGGAAGAGAACGCATTGTCAACGGGACTTCAGTGGGTTCCGTGACAGTTTATTCCACACACAACGAATGAGCTAAGCTCATGCACATTTGACAAAGAAGATTACAATATTATGACTCTAGACGCTAAATGTTTCTTTTCTTTCGGACTCATGAGGTTCAGTGAACAAAACGATTTACTATTGTGGAATAAGCATCCTAGGGGAGGGAGGCAAATCTAACGGTAATAGTATGTCCGGAAGTGCGTGCAATTTCTTCGGTGGATCTCACAAATACATGTCTACAAACTCACTGTGACCAGGATATCTGGTAATATTGATGCGAATTTATCGATGGAGAGAACTGCTATTTAGAGAGCGCAGAACTTTGCCATTTTGATTGGGTAGTTATTTTAAACAATGTCATACGACTGAAAAGGTTATCTGTAAGTTTGACATGACTTTCGCATACGACATTGTTTGATAAGGTCAAAATAGAACAGTATTCTACTTGACCTGAAAAGAACAGTGGGCTACCTGATCTAATCTTTTCTAAATTAGTAGGCCGGACGATGCGACTACGCGTGGGTATGAAAATAATCTTAAGCTCAATCAATTTACTCACATAACGGAATATACGGGCTGAGATTTAACGCGCTGAATTGACTGAGAACTCGAAAGAGGGGTTTGGTATAGGACGTGCGGAGTGCGATTAGCAAAGTAATCACAGTATCACAATATGGAGATTGAGAACAAAAATTCCGTTAACATGAGATCGGAGCTACTCATAGTTGTTACCACGTATGCCTTCATCTGAAATTTCAACCGGGGTCTTTCGGAAATAAAGATTAGACTTGAATGCTGACTCCATTATCGCACGTCATTTGCGTACATTTTTCTCGAGAACAAGTTCTGAACTTCTACCGATGTTCTCTCGAGGCAGCATTCTTGACTGTTATGTCTTCGTCCTGAAATGAAGGAAGATTGAATTTTCTTCGCTAAACTCTAACATATTTTGTATACTTGATACTGACGATAGAATTTTCTGTGTAACTTTCGAGGCCTGTCAGAACTAAACGATGTACCAGATTGGGTACAGTAAAGGTGGAGGGTGGTTCAACAGTCGACTTTGCTTCTTATGTCGACTACATCCTTGGCCACGGAGGATGCTCCGTCACATTCATCGGCATTTGTTGGAAAACTAACCATAAACAACTCCTAACTTAAGTCATATTTCATTCTCCAGTCAAGTTCGCGGCGGTAATCAAGTGCTCGGTAGATAATTATTTGAAGATTTTGGTTTTTACATGGATGGAACATCACGCAGAGATGGTCGCAACCGTCGCATTCTCACAGACTTTCCAGCATGAATTAACCGAACAGTTGTTCTGTCTCCTCTTGGGGAGGTTAAGTAGTTAGAGCACTACTCGGAAGAAAAGTGACCGAATGGTAACAAGCGATAATCCAGCCATGTATATTATGGGGTCAGTAATGCAGTATTCAACAGCATTGCCTCGTGAAACTGTGGTCAGTGTTTTGGTCCATGCTGTGACAACTGTACGCATCACTGATAAGCTATAACAACAGCGAAACTCAAGTCTATTGATTCCTTTCGGAAGGTGCATCTGGAAACCCTATGGCAATGCGGAAGCTGCGATCAGTTATAGGTGATGCTCACTTTATATAAAAATATTCTACTATTAGACGCTAAGTAACATATTTGACTGGGATCGGCTGCATGCGTTCTGTGTGTGGGTTGGTGGATGCCAGTTATTTAAATGTACTTTTCACATTAAGTGCTGTTTTAGTGTAACGCAGACTAGACAGTACCCATCAACGTGGCTACCTCACTCAACGGGTTGATCGGACAGTAGACGTGAGCCAATCAGCCGAAGCCTACTGTATCGTTCACTAGACTATGCCTTGGACCAGACATACTGCCCGCGCAGATGCATTACACCATGTGAAAACATACTGCAATAGGATGAAATCCCTCATATTTACCGATGGTTTGTTAATCCCTGTACACTAACCACCGCCTGCCCTGATTTTCCTAACCACAGTCTAGGCAGCTTTGAAAAGCTGTCGTTAACCACCCACTTGATTTCCGTTATTCGTTTGCTTAGTTCAGAGTTAACAGTTTTGTGTTTGTAAAACAAATTCAATCCGCGAACTTTGCGCTCAACTCGTCATTCAAACTCATAATAATGACGGCATTCTACGTTCTCATTTTGGTAATTTAATTAACGTAACGTTCTAGCAATTTGCAATAATTTGGATTGATTAACCATGATTGCAAAGATGGTGGAAAGCCAACCAACTGCTTTCATAACCCACGGTGTTATGGTATAAAAAATCGCATGATGGCGTAAGCGGATATATGTGTGCTCTCTTTTGGTTTGTTTCTACATGTACAATTTATTTGTTGTCGCTCATTCCACGTACACAGCTGCATTCAAACGGTGGAACGAATAAGGAAGGATTCAATTCTTTTCACAGAGTTTTTTACTCTTATAACAACACAGAATGATGACAGCAATATTACTGATATCATTGTCATATGCTGCGTTCACGTTACCGAGGGAAGTAGGCTGGATAAATATGGGCACACGCTGAATGAAGAAGAATGAAGGCGAAGGCAGAGAGAAAGACTGATGTTCAGAGTGGTTTACGGTTTACTCTGGAACATTCCCAAGGAGCTGTCTGTTAACCGTTTGCATTCAGTAACCTATGACTTTGGGCAACCGAAAACTCATCAATGCAGGTTTTTCAATCATTCACCATCAGACATCAGGATTTGATGAATTTTTTTCTGGATTGTCATTTTCTGACCAACTGTTATGTGAGGAGTACACGAGTAACCGTGAGGCGTAGAGTAGTTAGTTAATATTTTGCTCTGAATCTGGAAGTTTTTGCATGTACTGGCGTAACTGTTGTGGGTACCAGACGTTTACGCATTAACGGCAAACCCTGATATTTGTTGTTAAATAAAAAACCGCTCGTGCATGCATTTTCAGCTTCAAAACAGGATTTCAGTAACATGCGCATCTGCCGGGATTTGAGGGTCCATACGTTTGTCCTTCAAAACTACACATTGTGGCCGTGTAACCATAGAGTCACAAGTGTTGAAAAATTGCTTATGAATTCCGGCGTCCTTTCTCCCTGTCTTCAAACAAGAGGAGCGTTGCTTGTTCTTTCTTTCCGATTATCGACTTGTTTCACAGCTCATATGCCCTAGTCTAGAATATCAAGAAGATGCCTCAGCACAAATCGAAAAAACATTAGCCCTACATTACTTGTAATATGTTTGGGTTTAAACCACATATTGGACTTGAAACTAAACAATATTCTGCGTGTGCAACTTGAAGTTTGTTTGATACAGCTGTATTGAAGTTTGCGATATACTGGACGTCACAAAGTTAGGAGAGACGAGTGTGGATCACTTTACATTAGACGGAACAATTACGTAGAAGCATTCCTGTTTTTGCGGTAACCAACACAATTCACGTCATAATTTCAGTGGATTCATACGCAAGCGTTCATCCTTATCCTAGTAGGACATTTTATGACAGTAGTCTATATGTGAAGTGAGGAATTCAGTGATGGGTTGCATTTAGATTTAACACTTCGAGAGTTTGGCTAGAATCGGTGAGCTTGTAGAAAGCATCCCTGAATCTTCAAAATATGGAGCGGCTCTTTCTGTACACTTTACGTAAACGCCGGAGGAATGTGTAGAGTTACTAGTACACTGTTGTATACACATTGGTGTCGGTAGACTGAGAGAAACAAAACACCTGAAAGGTTTATATGTTGCATTTCTGTTTTCGATCGTTGAAGCGAAACATGGATATTAATTCTAATTGTATGACAACACAATTCTCAGATGAATATATGTGAAATGCAAGCCATTGTTTAAGGACTAATATCCGACACAGTAAAAGTCGTTTTATAGAACTTTCCCGTCTCCTAGGACCAATGTATGTCGTAAAAATTCGTGCTGTTCAGTTCGGTGTAGAGGTGTAGTTAATCAAGTAAAACACTGAACAAAATGGACGGAACGTTCCGGGAGCCCGCTGCCAATAGGTCACCAGACTGAAATCTCCACAAGCATACAGATATTAAACATGAACGTTTATATTACCGCTTGCCACATCACGAAATGTTCACAGAGGTCTCAGTTGTAGGGTTTCTTCAGCAGAAAGGCCGAATCAACTTCTGTTTGAAGAAAGAAAGGTAGATTGCGTTTTTATTCAGGCTTGTATCAGCAACGTTTGTTAAAACGGCACAAGCCTCCTTCGGATTTCTTACTGATGGATATCATAGACGGAGCCTCTAGTAAACTCTATCAATAAGGTGAAGGCTTGTCACCTTAGATCGAAGACCGTCGTATGAAAGATTATAAAACAATCAGGAGAAGATGTAACACAAATCTATTGGTCGTTAGGTAGCTGAGTCCAATCTACTTTCAGTTATGGTTGTAAATGCGCTTGTAAATTTCTGCTTTCAGCAGATGGTCAGGTTATACACAGTGGCTAACTACTACCGTTAAGACCTCGGTAGAATCATTACACTGATTTAAAAGACATTCATGGATAACAAACTCAAAACCAGTAGCTTATTTGTTAGTATGTTAGCAAATTTTATGTTGATATTTCAAACCGTTTACATCAGTCAACTGTTACTTTACCAGAATTCTTTTGCGAGCTGCACGCATACGTTGTTTCTATCAAGTCGACTAAAAACCTTCACACATATGTTTGTCTGCCAGCAATAGCTAGGAGCTGTGGAACAGCAGGTTTACTTCCTGAGTATGTTGGGAATTTGTTTAACCCACAGATTTCAGGCTGAAACACTGGTGAATGAATTTCTCATCTGTTAGGCCAGTAAGGTTCTTGCATCATAAACTTCAATCTCAAAACGCTGATTCACTCCGATATGGACAAATCTTGAATGCTAGGTTTTTCCATGTAACTAAACGGTTCTGAGCGCCTAAGTAGCCTGACGTTTTATCATACTATAGTCTTCTAATTGGAATATACTTAGGAGTAACTTCTGAGCTGCGAAGATGACTTTTTGATGATTCCGTGGGTGGGGTGTATGTATGTAATTAAAATGTTCAAGATTATTGAGCATTTTCTCTTTGGTAACGGATTTGTTTCACATTAGGCTTTCAGAACCGAAAATGGTCAAGTAATATACCTGAAATAATCGAGTAAACTATGTGGTGTCCCGAGAAAAAGATGCCCAAAATCTTTCGAACTGGTTTATGGGTTTACAGCTTTAAGCCTAGTAACTTCACATAGGAAACAAAACCTTGCACACAAAACGTTATCTCCGTGTGCTTCGAAAAACCGCAGACATCTGTACATACTTCTTAGTTACGTGGGACAAAAATAGTTCAAACTTTTGGTTAGTTACCTTATCTTTCCATGGCGTCCGAATTTTATATCCCTAAAAAATCCCTTGGAATAGGCACTTGCGTTGAGTACTTGAAAAGTTGAAAATTCAAATTAGTTAATGTTCAGCTTCTCGAAAATTCATTTACATATTATGACGCATGCCACGTTAAGGTCACTGATTGAACTGACAACAGTCATGAGCAAAAGATGGTGGGATACGAAGGAGATACCATCGTTTAGTGTAGTGTGCTCTACAACGTTGATGGATATTTGTTCAGTGGATTACTTGTTACAGGATGCAAACTTTTGGACGATAGTTGAGCGGTGATCAAACATCAACAATATCATGGCCACACGCTGAATTCTCAACCGGCCGACGTCTTCTCGGAAATTAATGCGATGACAATCAACCTGATGACAAACCATCCGCAAAACGACCTCATTTTCTTGACATTTTGTTACAACCACTAGCTTTGCGGGATTGTTATCTACCATTTTGTAGTGTACGACAGACAGTACCGAAGAATTGATGCTCATTAGTTCTGCTGTCCTTTTCCTCATCATTTACTTATTCCTTTATGACTATTCAAAGCGGTTGTGTGTTCTTGTCCAGACGTCAACTATTCCTGAAATATGGCTCAGGGATGGCTCAACGATAAACGTTCAAAGAACGTCAGCTCTTCTTCGGTTTGTGTACAATATTGTTCCGGGTTTGTCTTGACTGTATTGCTGGTTCTGGGTTTTAACGTGTGTTGACAGATCAAAAGTTCATGCACTTCTCTGTAATATCTAACCTGACGGACACTGCTATAACAATTTAATAAAGCATCCGGTTATTAATGATTTGTAAATGAATGTCACGCCAAAGATTCCTTGATTAACATTCTAAAGGTTGTTCTGAAATATAACATGATTACATGAAAGTGGCGGACATTTAGTGATTATGAAGAGGCCGCTTGTTAGAAATTTGGCTGGTATAGGACTCCAACTAACTGGAAGATCTACTAAACAGCAACATGTGGTTCACCGACTAAGCTGCACAGTCACTTCGAGAATCCAGACGTTCCGCACCTAAAATAAATCGGTCTATTCCACAATGTCGTAGAAAGTTCACCTGGTGAACTGGGTACTGATTTTTCACGAGTTATTTACTTACGCCGACTGATTTGAATGCAGGGATAGACTCGATTTTTCATATGTGCGTTTCTTTCAAGATGCATCATAACGATCCGTTAGATTCTTGTTTCATCCTATCCTTTGCTTTATGTACGTTTGAATGTGATCATATAGTATATATTTTCTATCCTCTTGATTCATAATAAACATCGGGGCGTGAATCGACATGAGCGTACGTCGCTTCGGCTAAACACAGGAGAGTAGGTAGGCCAAGCAACGTTGAGCGACGCATAAGAATAGATGTTGCGGGAGGAACCGTTGATTAGATCAGTAGTGAACGGTGCACACAGCACGGACAGCCCGAATTCGGTGAGTCACACTGCCTGTCAATTTCGCTGCGGCATGAGGGAGGATGCAGTTGACAGCTGTAATGCCGAACTCTTTGTTAAATTTAAACGAAAATTTGACTGATGAATTGGAATGAACGATGTACAGATGCCTAGCTTACAGTTGTCTTTTGCTAGACATCTTTGCATATTGCGAGCAAGACAATGTACAGGTTGTATTGTTAAGTTTATAACTGTAAACCTATTCTTCAATACTCGAACAAAACTGAGAGTGAAGCGAACACAAGTGGGCTATTATGTATCGCGGTATTACTGCATCTTAAATACACATACCTCGTTCAGCTTTGGTCGAGTCTGTTTTCTAAGGATGGCCTAACCGCGCTTTTCTGGAATGCTTAGACAGTTTGAATCTTTAAGCCAGCAACTTTCTTCTTTTCGATGTACGAAGAGATAGTCGCAGGTGACATTGTACCCCACCATAATAATGGTATACCACCACTCTCAGAAGCGTAGATGGCAGCTGTATATTTACGGTATTTTTTCGCAAACCGCGCAGAAATAGCGATGAAAATCTTCAAGTTTCCACCGTGTCATTAGCGAACCTGTCAAAATGTTGTGTGCCAAGTTGTGCTGTTAAAGCCAGTAAGATCTGCTGAAGTGATTTTAACCTGTAAACCCGGAGAATGCTAGAAAAACGACCTAGCTTGCAAATATGTCGAGAACTACCACTTGGAATTCCAGAAGTGTGACATTTTGTTTGGTTTTCACGTGCATCACTAAATTTTCTCACCAATAGACTGACTTGATGGAACACCACTCGTGAAGTTGAGCACATTTAACCGTGATGTGCGAGTTCTACTTAGCCTCAGTTGTCCGTATTAAATTTCGAAGATGTATGCTTGTTGTAATGTTGTGTGACGCCGATGCTCGGTTCTTCTATGTACCACAAACCATTTCATGTCATGCAGCACTCCACTACTTCTTCTTGTATATTTCATCCGGTTATTTTTATGTTAAAATCCATGCTTCTGCCTCACTACTGAATGGTATTGGTGTGAGCATTATAGTGCGATCGCTCATTCTCACCACAGCAGTACGATATGGAGATTTAATGAGGTGTGTTCCTCTAACAAATATTCTTGTTAGTCGTACAGTTTGCGTAAAATTTTCTTTCGTTTGTAAGGACACTTCGCATTATGGGATGATATCTAGCCTTGTTCATAATAAATGCACCAGAAGCATTGACTGGTTAAGGGAGAAACAAGTCCATTTTTCGTAGTCATTTTAGGGCTTGATAGTTTCCAGAGTTCAGAAGGTGCCACTGATTCACATGTAGAGTCAAGAAATACTATAAAATATCTACCTACCTTTTGTGGAACCATCTTATGTTGTCCAGCGACATTGGAGAGAAGTCCCTTAACTGATTATATAGGTTCTTAAATTGCACCTGTGTTTGTAAGCGATCAACTGTTTTAGGAGGAATTTCAGATTTTATTCCCAGAGGGAGAGCTTCCATTTGTGCTAGCGTAAACTGAGTTGACGATAAAAGCTATACGTGTTTTAAGTCATCTGTAGAAAGTAAGCACTCATCACCCGGACACAACAAACTTTATTGAATTCAGTACAGAATCTTGGTTCCAATAATTTTGAGTATGGATCTAAAAAACTTCTCAAAATTCGTATGCAATTTAAAAATTAATCCATAAGATGCAGATTTAAAACGTCTTCATACTTGTAGATATTTGTTCAGCCATTATTTCAAAGTTTTCATTTGCAAAGTTGCTAGCCTGATTGGGTTGTTTTTAAATAACCTCTCTGTCAACAGTAAACGGTAGAATAACAATCAGAATAGGTCTGATCCCTCGTATTTTTCAAGAAACCCGGTAGTTAATGGATTTGTAGTCACCTCAAATAGCAAGTTCAACAATCCGCCCAACACTGATTTTGTATATACAGCGAGTAGTTGGCTGATAAGTTCACGACACTGAGTTTTCTTGATCCACCTCACCAATAACGGTAGAGAATTCGCGGGATGTTAACATTCACCATAATCTCTTAGCGCACGGGAATAGAACA
The DNA here is from genome assembly GCA_008508345.1 of Paragonimus westermani. NCBI lineage: Eukaryota > Metazoa > Platyhelminthes > Trematoda > Plagiorchiida > Troglotrematidae > Paragonimus > Paragonimus westermani. Next base: position 57,438 of record QNGE01000491.1, on the reverse strand, counting down.
TCAGAGTACACAGAACGTGCGTATAGCGACAACAATCAACAATTGGGTTTACGTGAGATGAGGACTGTTGTCAGTTCCGGAGCAGACAAACTGCGATTCAACAGTTTACACACACATTAGCCTGGATAAAAAATACTGATCAACATTGCCTCAAAGTAAGCAAGCAATTTCCGAATCCAATTACACAACGATACTTGGAACTAGTTGGCTGAGTCGACAACGTGATGTGTTCCCATAATGTACTTCGCAACAGATGAGGTCGGGTTCCAGCTCAGTCGCTCTGTTGCCATTGCCTGTTGTGTCATTGCGCACGCCGACCGCTTAGACATTCATCCGGCCATTCCTTGTCGTAAGCGCTGATCTGTTCTGCCGATATACACGTCATTGCAAGTGCAAGTGTACTGATAGATAACGTGAGACAGAACATTTCGGTAGGTCACGATTAGGAATAAGCTGGGCAACACTCCTGGTTGTGGGTAGAAACCGCAGTCCAGCAGCAGGGTATGTCAGAGTTAGTGCAAACTGTAATTTTTGAATCACGTCAGTTGCAATATACTCGCCTTTGAAAAACAGTATCAAACACATGTGCACCTTAGGAACCGTACTATCGAGAGTCTCACTCAGACCTTTGTGATTGCGGATATCGACGAACTTCTCAAAATATCCCGTGGTAATCAGTGGTTCATTCAATCTTTCCCTCTTTTCTTGAAGGCAGCCATTCATGCAGATGTCCTGGGCTCTAATAAACAGGATTCGCAGTAGAACTTTTCGTGATTGGCGCTAGAAGATGAAACTGCAGATACTTCCCGCTTCAATTGGTCTTGTGGTACACTGAGCGCTGTAGTGAGCCACCGTGTTTTTTAATGAGTGAAATACCTAGGAGATTCAAACGTCGATCTGATTCTTTCTCAGGAAGAACAGAAGTATTAGGATGAACGGTACTAAACTGGTTTAAAAGCGACCCGAAGTGAATATCACTGATAAAAATTGGAATATCATCTACATATCGCTTATAGAAGCTGACACCAATTAAAGTGTGAGATAGTTGCAACCCAGTCATTTCTAAAAATATATCCGCAGCTGTTGAGTCTAACAGACTATCCGTTGCCACATTATCCATTTGTTTATAAGACGAAACTCAATACACAAAAGTCTAGGTTCTTTGAGGTAGTCGCCTGGGAAATGGAAAGGTAAATTTCAACAAGTAACAAAATCGCACAAAAAGTCAGCTGTTTCTCGGAGAGAAACGTTTGCAAATGAAGAGTCAACAAAGATAGAATACAACCCATGCAAACTTAACGATAATTTCTCCAAAGTTTGTTAGTTCGAAAGAATCTTCCGTACACTGGGGATAAACATCTGACGGATGAGATGAGTAATGTCTATAAGCCATCCGTCAAGCTTATGTTACGCTCAGTTGTCTACGCATAGGGATGGCCTTAGTGGGATAGAGAACATGCGTTTTACGTCCGTAACTGAAAAGAGTACGCAAAGTGGTAACATCTCACTACATGTCGTTTGTCTTCCTTAATGAACCAATTCTAGGGAACTCAATGTTCCGAATTAAATTATTTGTTGCGTTTTATCTCGCTTTAACTATGAAAAGGCAAGAGTTTCTAGCTCAAAGAACAAAACATGAAAACGGAAATTAGTTTGTTTGCTAGGACTGTACGCTATAAATGACTTTGGATCTATCAGAAACATATATAAACAAAATATGTGTAACTAACATCGATTCCGGTTCACAGTCAACTGAGTCTAGCACTGTAGAACGGGTGGTGACAATGTTTAAGAAACTTTTCGTCACTCATATTTTAGTGGAGTAATAGAGTAAACTCATCTCGTGTTCCCGTAGAACTAACAAAGGAAACTGGTTTTGCTACGGATATTTGGTTTTGTTCGTAAAGTCGTTGCTTTGATTTATGGATAAGTAAAAATTTGACGGGAGTACTTAGAACAAGACACTGTTTCACAGGCTGGTGTGGAAGGTTTTACCAATACTTGACGAACGTAATTAGTGTCTGTCCCGCCGTGATCCTTCCAGCGTTGGAAAGAGAGCAGGAAAGTAAACAGTCCTTTTTTATCAAACTAGTAAAATGTATATTTTGGAGTATACATTTTTATTTGCAGGTCACTGCGATGACTTATGGAACTAAGCTTGCCGAGAAGCTAACCCTAGAAACCAATGTGAATAACAAACAGTGGCAACGAGTCGGCCACTCGCTACAATTCAAACAATGACTTATTTCAGCAGGTTTATTATTCATCCATGTTCGTTCATCGTTCATCCATGGTAGGAAGGCAACAAACTCAGTTTGCGTTATTTTTCAACGAGACCAGTTTCTGGGTTAAAATTGATTAGGCATATCGTAATTTCATTTAACGGAAGCCAAGTGACCACCGGAACCGCCACATGTTGATCACAGTCAAACAATATTGTGAGAGGTTGAAGCAAATTTGCCTGTAATGTGGGGAGAATGATGTGTTGTTTCTTATTCCACTTCCTTTCCTTAAACTGTTAAAACTCATGGGGAATGTAAATTGTCAGTCGGAACGCACAAAAAATTAGACAGGCATAAAGGATATGAAGACGTTGGTGAACGGGTCAACTGCTCATTGTCAATGTGAAAGGCTTAGGCTGTCAAACATATGATGTCCATGTAGTCTTGTTTGACAGAGAGGACAGCCGAGTTACTAATTTATCTATGAAAAACACAGTCAGGTAGTTGGCGTACAATGACTGCAATAAGGAAACACAAATACGAATAACTGGACCAAAATGTTGCGAACTACTTTCAATAGTGTTTACCTACTTGCTTAGGTCTATCGAAAGAAACTATTGTTTCATCCGTTGCTAACCAGGACGGGGGATACTGTGGCCATCACCACATTCCAGGTGTAGTAAGTACTTTGTTGTGATTGTTATGATTGATTCAAAGGACAGATCAAACTTATTCAGACCTCCGGGGTTTAGTTTGTGTTTCTCAGCTGATCAATTCACTGATTATCTGATGCAGATTTTAGTTGTCTCATCTAAGTGGAAAGGATGATTTGCCTTCAGTTGTCAAAAGTAAGTTCGCTGTGTTCTGGATTGCAGCTGGAAAGCTAACCTGGAAGTCGTTAGCTGAATGAAAAAAATTAACTTGTAACAAACTGGAGAAGATCGATGACTCGCCTGTGTGTGTGTGAGAGAGATGACCTTCTGATATTGTGACGTCAAACCGGGCGAACAAATAAATAAAGCTTGTATTAGTTTTCTTCCTACATATGACGTTTAGTAATAAGTCCTCATTTTTCACCATGTGCCGTAATTCCTTCAGTGAATGTAGGAATACCAGAACAATTTACAAAGTAATAACATTAAAATTACTCACTTGTAAATGCTGTTGATAGTTTCTGCCAGATAAATTTACGGAAACTTCTCACTGCTTGTTACATCAGCGTCCAACAATACATAAGCGTTCTGAATGAGATTTGGTTCATACTTTATTGTCCGTTTTCACGTATCCCGGAAAGCAGATTCAGGAACACCAACATCCGGAAAACCGTTTGACAAACATTAAGCTATAAGGGAAAAACGTTCAATCACTAGTACGTTTCATATCTTTTTGTTGGACTTTGTCCAAGTTGCGCCCAAAACTTTCCAAAAAATCTACTGGTAGCAAAGTGCACAGTAGTCCACGTTCTCCTCAAATAGCAGCGTGTATGTAGATATTCTTTGGATTTCTAGAAGGTGCTTATTATTTTAGGAGTCAATGTATAACATTCCAGTAGAATAAGATGCAAGGTTACTATATTAAAACACCGTCACATGGGCTGCTGCGCAGTGCGATAGGTTTCGACTTAACGCCGTTAAATCAACTTTGAAAGTTTTTGTTTCACAGTGCATTCTGTACAGTTTGCCTCTCGGAAAACTTGCCATCGGTCACAGCAATTTAGTTTATATTTATGGTTTCCAAAACTTACATTGTTAACTTACTTAACAACCCCGTCAATCACCCGTTATGTCAACGCAAAATTTCGAAATATTTTTCAGGGTTAATGTTGTTGACAACGTCAACAATTACGTCAACGCCTAATCCGGTGCACCCACGGTGGGCACTGAGCGTGATCGTCAAACATCATAGTCTTCTGAAGAATTCATACGAAGTTACGTTGAGGTCGATTGAGTGTTGTTTTGCATGTCGATGTAGGCTCTTTATTCACTCGTTTAACTTTCCCATTTGATCAGACAAAGTGTCATTTGTTCGATTTATCATTTCCCACTTGTTCTCGTCCGATTTTGATGCTGTTCAATAATTATGCTATTGTAAATGTCTAGGAATGACATCTAAACACTGTGACCTGTTCTAGCTATATTGAGCGGTGTTATTAGTTCCGACAAGTAGACTATACTTGGTACTACGGTGTTTAACATTTTGCCTGGATTGAGTTGAATTCACTTGAATCAAGCTATTGCTCGTCATCAACTGAAGAAAGCTATAATGCGAGACAATGCTACACTTTCATTGTCGGGCTGAGTAAGCAGCTGTGTGATCAGAAAATCTCACACAAGTTAACAACTATGAACAAACTGTTTCACTAGGTTCCAGATATGCGATTGTTCAAGTCGGTTATCAGTGTTTTGTTAGAAAACGTTCCAAAGAGTAAAACTCTTTGGGAAAAGTCAAACAAGTAAACGACAAAGTTCACTTGAATAGCTTGGATGGTAGATAGCTCAGTTTCAAATGGTTGCACAGGTTAGATGAGTTCAAACATTCGAACCAAGACTCTCTCTATCTCTGGTTTGTTGAGGTGCCCGTGGAAACTACGAAAGGTCACGATTACAACAACTGCGATTTACACCCAGAGGGATGAGTCCTAAGCATTTACAATGAAAAAGAACCTGCCAGCATATCTTTGATCACAGCAATGAAAAAGCGACATTTGTCTATTTCAATTTACAGTGGTGAGACACTTTTTCGGTGGCTGTATAAAACGTACTACATCAAAATATGATCCTAGTACCTTGTTAACAGCTTTTGAAATAAAAACCAGAGCAACTTAAGTAACATGAACGTAATAATATCTAGCCTTTTTGAGAAATGTTTCGGGAAGATCTGAACAAAACTAGAAGGTTTCTGTATGATGGATGAGATTGTGCTTCTTCACAAAACGATTCGACAATGGCTTATATTCAGTAGTCAAACTTTTGCTTCTGAATAAAAAAGTTCTTCGTGTTTTGCAGTTGTCAGTTCAAGATATGCAAATACATAAGTAAATGTTAAAGTTGGAGACGTTCTCATTTTGACGTCTCTTTCAGCTGGAAAACAAAATTATGTTTTGCCTGCAAAAGTGACCACACGAGCTCTACTTTCGAGGTGCCAAGTTGCCCGCATATAGGGAACACTGAAGAGTGTTCACGTAGACCATAAAAGGGTTATTTCTATTCAAGTTCAAGTGACCCATCAGAATTGCTGAAACCACTGGAGTGGGTTGGCTAAGACAGACTTTCGGGTTTCTCCCTTCAGTAATCAATTGGAGGCTGGGCAACGTGTTTACCTTCCACCCACCTTTTACAGTTCCAGGGTGTATTGTTGCTACAAGTTAGGTGCATTTAAATTTCGTTGACAAATGTTTCGGCCAGTGCTTATTTTGTCTTAACGGAAAAACTTGGAAGTTACCATTATATCAAAAGTTTCCAGGAACAATCTCTCCATGGCGATTATCTAGCCACGATACAAAAGAGAGCCTTCATATTGAGTTGGAACATCATGGCTCAAGGCAGAAAACAACCTACTTTGTAACGAGCGTAAGATTTGCTCGAACTTTCTGGTTGTAACTCATAATGATAGCCAACCACTTGAGAAAGTACAAACTTTTGATTTTGTGGGCTGCGCAACTGAGCGTCATCGATCTTCGAAGCAGTAACTCTGACGATTCACTGGGTTGTTTTCAATTTTACTTTCGCTACAATCCAAGGATTGATGCACAATCAGGGTTTTCATTCGTATTTTTAAAAATGTTCAGCTTCAGAGAGTCGTAAATATCACGTTGTGATTAACTGTGAATAAAGAGTAGGCATTTTTCACCATATGGGTTTTTATCGCTCAATATCAACAAATGATAAGCTGACGGAGGCAGTTCAATTTTTCATCAGAACCGAGAATGTAAGAACGAATATGAACGTGCCCATTGCCAGATAAACATATGAAAATAACTCCTGAACTTCAGAGTAAGTCACAAGCTTCTGCTGAACATTAGTGGATAAAAGTGCACTAATCATGATAACAGAGAATGCATGAAATCAAAGCTGTTGCATTTTTACGGAAAGAATTGGTAAATAGGTGCTAGGTGCAGTTTAGAGGGTGAAACGAAAGGGCGATAAACGCTGTACATACATTTGTCGTGATCGACAGCGGTTGAATACCGTTTGCTTATTTTTCTTGAGTACAGTGCTTTAGGCACTATTGGACCTAGCTTTGTGTGGGCCGATTGTCCTATTTGCCATTTGCGTGGCTAGCACCTGCAAATGCTTTGATGACATTCGTTGTGCTACCAAGGGACTGCATTTAATCTTTGTGAACGGCTTATCAGTTACTGCACTGCCTAGTTGCGACGGAAAATTCTGGTATATTTATCAACCCATTAGTAAAATATCCTTTAATTTGTCAATTAATCCACATTCGTGCGGATGGGAACATTCAGAGACAATGTCTAACGTTGTATCGGTTATTTTCTTGTAATAGTCCTATACGTCATGCATTCCTCCACGTGAGTCAGTGTTGACTATGATATAGTCGCCCTTCTTTGTAGCAACATGATGCCAGTTACCAATATTTCGTAATATCATTAACCATATCATGCACTGTAATGGGAACTTCTTTCTTGAACGGTTTTCGTTATGACTATTCTGATCCCGTTCAAGTTGAATTCTTCCAGTTTACAAAGCTAGAGAACCTTCCAGCGTCACTGGTTTTGCTGATGGGGAAACGCAGTCACTACTGTTTAGATTAAAACACGAATGCACTCCAGTGTACAAAACGCTTCATTCATGTGATCGGCGCAGCAAACTTCAGGTTGTTAATAACGGTTTCACAACCCATACTTGATGTTTTTTTAATGAGCACGGTACATCAGTTATTGGAAGTTAATTTGTAAAGTGGTATCTCGAACACATTTAATCTTCCGGATGTACTACCAGCAGGCGACAAACAATAAAATTTGGAAAGGAAGGGCGGATTATCCGAGACCACCACGAGGAATAGAGGATATTGTTCAGCATGGAAGAATTCAAAACAATCAATGTTATGACGAAAACAAATTGGCAAACAGCCTATAGAGTGCACATCTTTTGGTACCACCTTTCTGCTTTTTATCTTACTGTACATACCAATCACTATAATAACTAATAAACTAGACTAGAAGTTTTAACCCAACGAGACGACGTATTCTACATCTACCTAATCATGAAGACCGGAGTCAGTAAGGTTAAAATCATGTAAGCATGTGGGAGCACCTGTCAGTTTTCCAAGAAACTTTGTAATTGACATCCACTCATCGTCTTCTGTGAAAAATATAAAGAATCGCCACACTTTGATTAACTAAATTCTTCAAACATCTCGTTTATTCTTGCTCGACTTTAAAAATAAACCATTCGTAATGACTCTTCGGTTTTCAAATTCAACAAACGTTTCCTCGTTTGTCTGTTTGCTACTTGTTACCAAGAATTATCAATGTTTTGCTTAACAATATTTTGGTGGGTACGCCTTTGTGCTTTATGGAATCAAACTTGGAAAACACACAGAGAACCTGATTTTCGTGGCGAGAGCTTTCAACCATTGAATTCATATTAGGTCTGATAAACGTGAACAACCTTTACAGGTTCAAAAATACGAGCTGAACAACTATCCGCAGACGGTTAAACTTCGTATAGATTTCCAAAGCTGGCCAGCTGGAATGTTGCCACAGAGATAAAACGGTCTTATTCTGACGTCGGTAGTCAACTTTCGAAAACTTGTGTAGTCATCTCATATGGATGTGGATGGCACAAATGTTAGACACCCAAACAAGAAAACTTACGTCCGGCAAGTCAAGAGGAACGCTGGAAAATCAAGATTGAAAATCGTCTTACACATTTCTCAGCTGTTTTTCACGGGAGGCCAAATAAATTCCAATTTTTGAAACTGTTTTCGGGATATATCTGACGCTAAGAAGAATAGGGTAAGTAGTAGTAGTTGGTGCGGCCCAGGTTTCTGCTTAGAAGAACAAAGTTGACTTTCTTACCAGATGCATGAACGTCAGCAAGTAACTGTTTACGACTGGTATTCGTGTGTGGGGTGTACTTGCTAAGGTATATTTCACCGTCAGCTTCCCAACACATGTGCCCCGGTGAAGCGACCGCTGCATGCGGGTGTCCAAAAACTGGCAAACGGACGCACACTAAGAACTGCTTGATGTACTCGAGGGCACAACTATTTCGAATATAGTATTAATAATGTTTGTAGCTTGGCAGATTTCGTGGGAAGGAACAGTGTTCCGGGACGAACTGATCAACTTGTAACGCCTGCCCATGAATTACACCCGTTTATGTGAGCTAAATACCAGAATACGGCATCAGCAACGGCATTCACAAAATACACTAAGATTCGAAAACGTCTACTTAATCTAAACGTTGTACACCAATTGACAGGCTTCCATTCGTTGAACCTGCTCAACAAGTGAAATAGATTATCACGGATTAGACGGGCGCCAAGCGGACTTCGTTAGATTAGAGCTACTTTTATGACTAGAATAATATATTCTGTTTTATTTAGTTGCGGCAGAATGAAATTCTTTTTAATTCCTCTACGAATGCATGATAGAAGGTCACTATGATAAATGAAAGATTTGTTGTTAGCATAATGAAATTATGCACACAATTGTTGATTGCTTAGAGCGGAATATGCTGCAGCGATAACTACGAATCACACGTTGTACAGTGGATTACACTTGACATGATAAGCCAGATGTCCGTCGTGGTGAATGTGTAATTTACGTGCATATCCGTTATCTTAGCAACGTGTGCTTATGTCTACCCAAATTGGTTTGGATGCTTTGCTTTGGGAACGTGATAGAAGCGCGAATTCGATCACAAAATCACTGGCGGTAGACGCTATTGTTAATAACAATGAGAAAAATAGCGCATTGTTACCACCGACTGTGGGTTTTGGAGATAGGTGAAAATGATTTCTAGTGGTTTTTCCGGACTTCTTTGACGAACAACATTAGTCAGATGAAAATGCTGCCACTTGCGGTGGCTTTACGTCCTTGGAAAAAGTACTTCACAATTTGTTCCCTCTCAATTTTCAGTAGGTACACCAACGCATTCGACTGCGGAAAGGCCCGGTGATGGTGGCTGAGAAACGAAACACACAAATTCGCGAAATGCAGACGTGTTGTACCTTGGATTTCGAAGCATTTACGAGCGGAAACTGAGTGTTGCATTTTCATCAACGCAGTATGTTGTTCAGCACAAATTTGGATATTCACGGGAATTAGATTAATCTGAGACCTATTGGGCACCAACTTGCCTGAGTATAAATGGACTTCCATCCTCCTTCTTACGTTTTCTAGCTTTTTTCAATAAAACTTGTTATTTCAGAACATTTGGGAAATGCCTATTCAAGTTTCACCTAATTCAAGCGGATAGAACGTAAGCACATTGGGATATTCAACATACATGCCATTTATGCGGCGACTGTTGGAGTATAAGCCTAGATTCTGTTATAGCTCAGCCGAGCAATGCTGTGAAAACGTAGATGTTATCTGTCTGCATAACCGCGTAACGCTTGAATCTGTTTTTATCGACGGGTGGTTATTACCTTACCGTAGTATACATGGATAGTAAACGGGTGGCCACTGGCGCGGGCACTTCAGCATTTTCATGTCGCGGAATCAACCGTGTTGGTCATCCGTGTATGGTAACAGCACTCGTACGGCTGAGTTGCAAAAGAAACTGAAATTCTCAAAATTTTCCTGAAAGGCGATCACTACACGTATTCTGTAAAAACGCAAATAAATGAACAGCCGTAAGAATAATGACATAGCAAAAACTAGTTAACACTGAACTCCACTTGAAAGACAGCAGTGAGCTGACCTCACATTTCGGCTCGAAGGCGAATGTTAATCATGTGCTGTTCGTTGGCTTCTACTAACCACACTGTTTAGTCGTACAGCTCGAAATGTCCATGTTCCAGAGATGATCGTGGAAGATTTGTAATTTAAATACAGAGATTACCAATCCAGTGAATCTCACCACACATTCTTGGCACGGTAAGGATTTGCAATTCAGCCCTTTATATCGATAGGCAGGTGTGTTAATCACTGGACCAGTGAAGTATTTAGGCATTCGTCTGGATCTAGAAGAGTGACTGGTTGTCAAATTCCCCACAGATTTAACCATTGTTTTGTCAGCAACTGTTTACGCAGAATCGGTGACAATTTTTCAAGCACCACAACAGGCGACCCCCTGTTTATTACTGGAAAAGCTTCCCCCATTTTCCTAAAAATTGCTGACTAATGATGACACTTGGTCAGCAAAGTATTGTGTGAACTTCAGAAAATCACCTGTCAATGGCACCATAAGAAGCAAAATTGTATAGGTACCTTGTTAGTTGCAACTATACCTGTGAGACACGACCTTCCGTTTACAATCATGTAACGTTTGTTAGGAACTGAATAACATTTCATAAAAAGTCACTTAGTTAACGTCAAAATAATAGGGAATTATCTCGTGTTGGGCACAGTCACAGCTGTCTGAAGTTATTCAATAGGTATTCTCATTTAACAAATTGACTGGAAACAACTTGTAGTTTACTGAAGATGTGCGAAAGTGCTTGTTTTGGTCAACTCGTAACAACAAGCGCGTAATCGCAATTTTTTAAACAAACTTTATCCACAATCCTGTCACCAAACGCCAGTATGATAGATAATTACACTAATCTTGTCTTCTCCGATCGTTCTCAATAAACTACAAAACTACTACCGCCTAACAAGTTTAATAAACTAGTGAGTGTAAAATATGACGTCTACATTATATACGTTTCTTCAGGCAATCAAGAACTTCGAACTGAACCCAGCAGAATGCGCTGTTAAAATGACGTGGCACGAACCAACCTAATGGTAATTCCGATACTGTGGAATAATTCATAAGAGTCGGGTCTAAAAGTTACCGGAAATAGGAGCTTGAAATCACACATTGTTCGTTGTAAATATTACCATATTAACCTGTCGTGCGCTTTAAGGCTAAAGATTGCTACACGAGAAGTACTTCGCAACGCACACCACACAGAACCCTTCGAAATAATTGAGTGAAACAGGGTGATTGCACATGTTGTTTCGCCGACCTGAAACCGATCAAGACAATAGACGTGCCTAGATGACTTTTGTTTACACCGTACGAACAATCAATCGGGTTGCGTGTTCACCGCAAAAATCGGCCGGAAATCTCGCATTGCTTATAACCCTACATTTAACAGAGAATAGCCAATCGTTTTTTAAATGTCTCAAAAGACTAATTTTTCAACTCAAGAAATTAGCATTAAGTGGCACTGCTTAAGGGAAGGTGAGCGGATTTTGTCCACCGTCCTTAGTATTCAAATCTGGAAGCACGTTTTTCACGTCTAGCAGTAAGAATACGGTCCAGTTTGTCGAGGAGGGAAATGTTCTCTGTCTTCTGCACATATAGTAAATTTGCAATGCCCATCTGGTAATACCTCGTTCATCATGAGTTGCAATGCTTCCTACCGAACTTTGCCTTGCTGGGTCGTTTTCTGGAAAATACACTGGGGATTCTAGAAAACAACCTAAAGTGGATTACCAGGAGGTTTCACAGCCAAATTTTTCCTGCTCTGTATTTAAGATCAAAATATCAATATTCATAATAGGGCCGATTACACTTTCTCCGGGATTCTGACTGTTTAAACGCTCATTTTTATTACAAAACGCGATCAGTCAAGTATAACTACGAACGTCTTTAATATACATGCGCCCAAAAATGACCTCAATACGTATGCATCCACCTCATGTGTTATAGATGATTGTTCAACAAGATAGGTGTACAATACTTAAATTTTAAGTCAATGAAAGTGCCTCAAATGAGCACACCTGTGTGTTTTTGATTAAAGAACTGGAATATCGTGTGGATGTCTCCGGCGGTTGCCGAACTTGTTGGAGAATTTTTGTGAGATGTTTAAAATGCCCATTTTCTAAAGTTCACTTTCTTGTACATAGTTAACCCTTAATTTTGCACCCTAGCCGAACATGCTTACTGGAGCTTACGGTTTTTCGTTTGGACACATTTGCTTTTATTTGGCGCGCCTCACGGGAAGCAGGCCATTTATTTCACATGATTTATCACAGGAATTTGCGAAGTAAATTTGTACATTCATTTCTTAGTATGCATTTATGTTTGAGCAATCAGCTAACGTATTTGCGACACTGTTTTAATACGGGCTGCCAAAAAGGAATCATGTAGTTTCTTGTTTTTGAAATTGTATTGCTTGCCAAAATGTGTCGCAGAATCCTGCCCCAAGTAGTGGTTTTTGTGCATTTTACTCGAAGGCGGTTTAGCCGCAAAAGTGAATGTCAATTTCCTAAAAAGACTCCATAGAAGACAGGCAAAGTGCTGACAGGTTTTCTCCTCAGACGGTCTAAACATGTGCATATTCTACAAACATTTCCAGAGTTGCCGCACGTATTACAAGATTACTAACATGCTTGTCTCCGGCTTCAATCTTAAGTCAGATAACTGAAATATGCGTGACGAATGTTTGCGGCATTTTGTGATCGGATAAGAAGATGAAACCTGAGTTATAGTGCCAGAAAATTTAGTGATAATCTGCAATCCAGACATTTACCGATGACTGCTGACCCGTATTTGGAAATCTGACATTGGTAGTTCCAAAACCTGTATGAAGCGGCCCTGTAGGTATGAGACTGTGACTTATGCACGTGTTAATGTGGATTCAAAATACGGCTAGGAATCGGAGTAATTCTATCCCTGACAAGATGGCGGTTGCCATAAGGTTTGAGCGAAGAGCTTCACTCACACAGACTACATGACCCGTGGTTAATAGCTGTTAAGCAGCCGTGTCGAATCCCCTTTGATTTTCATTACACTGTTGAGGTAATGCGGGTGGTAGTACTCTGATGTGCACAGTGTGGTACAATATCAGTTGTTCACTACGGCTCAAACAGGACCAATAATGAGTTCGACCAGCTAATTATTCATGGAATTGAGAACGTCATCCTCAGCTTTTCTTTACATCAAGTTGGCATCAATTTTTTTCTTTCATAACCGATATCCGTCTATAACTCGTCCCGAGGTGTCACTTGGTATGAACAATGCACCTATGAATGTCACTCTCCAACAATAGTAATTTCAGCATTCGAACACACAGCTCCGTCAGTTAGTCACCCAGAAGGCAGTCTTTTAGTCATCAAAAAATCAGTAAAATGGATATATGAAACATCTCAAGAATTTCCCTACGTTTAACCCGGTGAACTGAACCGTAAGTACGAATGCTCAAATGGTGGTCATTAATGTCCAGGTAACTAAACGACAGTGGCGTACTGGAGCTCAAGGCTGCTTGATTCCCAAAATACCACCAAACGGAGACCACATGGACAATCTCACTGTCAATGAATTTGCTAATGCATTACTGCTGGAATCAATTGAAATTGTATGGTAATTCATCACTTCCTTCGACAGATTACTGATAAGAGCTAAGCATGGAGACCCTGTTCCGTTCAGAGTAGTGAGTATATTTACATGCTTTCAAAAAATCTGAGGGAAACGTTTTTTGGATGTTATCTAGTTGACAAACTTCCTAACTTAATTGACTGCAGCGTGGGTTTCATATGAGTCAAAGAGTCCGAATAGACACCAGAACCTTGTGACATTTAGGTGGTCCGTAAATTACGTATTCATTTGTACAACTAACTCAAACCCTTTTAAACGTGAGTAAACCGGTACTGTGATCTCTTCCAGTGCAATACAGGAATAACCGTGAACACCGTTGTAGCTTCACTGTTTCCATTTAAAAATCAAGTCTTATCTTACATGTATCGTTTGCAAATTTAACTCTATTCGAAGCCAACTGTGTAGATTTGTATGCTAGTCTAACGTTATAAATAAAGTTGTGATCACTGCAAACGAGTTAAAATGTTGCTGCCTTCTTCAAGGTGTGGAACAGATTTGGATTTCTTGTGGAAGCGATTTCCAGAAGATTTATGTAAGATTTGTTAGGTATGACAAAATGCATTAATATTTAACGATTAACGACATTGGCGGTCTCTCATATATTCTGTTATACGGGGTTACGATAGAACATCAATTATAAGTTTGAATTATTCAGCTCTGTTACAGTTTTTTTAACGTTAGGAGCGCATAACCATGTATAAAAATAAAGGTGTACTGCCTGTGTAAATAAAAAGAGAGCCAAGTTTACATTCTGTCGTCTGAAAAGTTGATTATCCGGGGTGTTTAGTGAGGGTTTAACTATCCTCGTGTAGAATAGTGGGGGCTGCCGAACATGGAGCGCGAACAGCTGCAGATCTAGGGTGGTGTCTAGTAAGTAGGCCAGAACGCTGACTGTTGGGAATATTGCCAAGCCAGTACTGACAAAAACTATATTTGTTTATTGGTAGCTGGTGAAGGATTTGGTTGGCAGAGGTTGGACGTAATCAACGTTTGGTTATAATTATCGTAATCCTATAGATCTTCTAGCCAACCACTCCCGGCGACAGGCACCAGACTCGAGGTTCCTTAATGCGTACCCTCACCACAACCGGAACTAGAACTCCACTCACGCATTTATAAAAAAATCTTCATGGTAATTTTGCAATTGGCTTGATATTGGGCTTGACCAACTTATGTGCAATCTCTCGGCCACGTCTGATAATGAGTAACGTTCAGATTGCCTGATCACCTCGTGAAAAGACGCAATGACTGCCATGTAAATTCCAGTCGATCACACCACGATTATAATTTCTATGAGGTTTAAATTACGGAGATAAATAGACTTTTTCAGCGGTAATGAAACTCAGCTCTCTCATGGATTGCCTAGTTTCTAGTCCGGGCCGTGGTGAGGGTATGCACTACTGACTTGCCCTAATCTAAACGAACCTCGATTTTTGTGTTTCCTCCTGAGACTGTCTGTCCGGAAGAACCATCGGGTTGCAATGCTTTTGACCAATTGTGAATTTCGTTCAGCTTACATCAACGGTATTCGTGTTGGGCGTGCCAACTGGCCTTGTGGTTACTTTTGTTTTCACTCCTGGTTCTTAAATTGTGTCAGGTTATCTATCACTGAAATGTACGTGCCGTTTAACCAGTTAATCAAATAATATTTCCCGCCCCTCACTAAATTTGCATTACGTAAAGAAAAAAAATAACTGCTCCGAGAAAGCACACCATGTACCATGATCCAGAACGAAGTTACTGTCAGTGACAAGAGTGCAAACATATCATCGCATCCAGGTAAGAATGCTTGCCACTTGTGTACACTGATTGTGAGGTGAAGGGCCTCCTGCCTCGTAATTTGTTCGCACATTCATTATTGTCTGTTCTCTCCTCACATAGTCACCTTTTGCTCGGTTATAGCTGGCTAGCGTATCGGATATCACGAGCGGTGAAAACAACAGTGTGGAGGTCATGCACTCCCTGTGCGCTTGAAAGATTCACCGAAGTTTCAGTTATTCACAGCGTAATCATCTCTGCTTTACGTGTTCTTTATAGAAGTGAACCTTGAAGTGTAGATGCGACGAAGGAAATTGACGCAACAATAGTTATAATGCGAAGTTAGAAGCGAGCTGTTTCTAACCTATTTAGGTCACACATCAGTGCATACCCCATTAACCAATATCCACTGTACTGAAAAATTAAGTGGGCATTCTGTCGAATCAAGACCCTGAAGAGCAGCGCTACCGTTAACCAGCTGAAACAGAAAAGTCTGCAATCATATCTTGGAGATGTGTACCTAGTTAAGCGTGTGGGTTTCGTGTGTAGTTGGCATCCTGCAGACGTAAATCACCGAAACAAAAACTGTATTGTACAAGAGATAGCAAGTAAATGGGTGATGAAATTTATGAGTGGGAGAGAGCGTTAATCATCATCATCATCATAGACAGCAATACATCAGTGGTTAACACTAGTGCTTAACTGCCACACAACCATGAAGAAACAGCAAACCCTATATAGAAAGACCGAGAAGGAAAAAGAAGGGGACGGGAAGGGACCTAACTACTGAAAAAGACTACGTCCCTATTCAAACATTCAGCATCAAGGTGC
>QNGE01000491.1:0-39071 GCA_008508345.1 Paragonimus westermani | reverse complement strand
ATCTTCCAACCCCCAACCTGGAGGACCAGGAGACTGTGGTTTGTCAGACCTCTACCTGTTGGCCTGCCTGGTATGAGTAACTCTGTCCAGTTTAGCCCAAAAGGTCATCGAGATGCGCAAGCCGTCACACCACGTCGAGGTCCAGTCTCACCGTGACGGGAGAGAGCGTTAAAGGTTTTATTGTAGATTTGAACAGGGGAAAATATCACAGGAATAGCTATGTAAATCCCCATCCACTTGGATAAACGTTGAAGAAATGTGGAACGCAGGAAAACTCCGCTGGCTGAAAATGTCCGAAGGATATTGGTTACAACACAACATTGTCTCTTGTGACGACATGTACCCAGCGTTTGTATGTCCTGACAATCTCCTTCTTGGAATCTCTTTAGATATGTGAGATGCGGACCAAAACAACAGAATTATTGTTACCGAGTTGGTCATGAATATCTTGAGAAGTATTGATCTTGGGCACGGTGTGCAACGAACCCACTTATGTGATAGCTGAATTTGCTAGAAAGCTTCGAAACTACTGGTGTGCATTTTAAGGAGTGTTAGGCTATCGTGAGTCTCGTTAGTTAGGGTCACTTGGTTTACGTGATGGCTTTGACTGACAGATGAATGACCAGTATACAGAGCCGGTTGATTACTTATCCACACGTTGCTGACTTGCCAGCGAATGTGAATTTCAGGTATCGGCTGCATACACGTGACTTTTATGCCCGCAAGACTTTTATTCGACAGCACCCAAAGGGATGTTAGTCGTGCCCACATCGATTACCTCCCGCTCCTAATGCGCGGAACGGCATGAAAAACAAACACATACAGTTACAGACACGAACACACAAATGCGCACAATCAGACAAGCACATGTGCGAAGAACAAACGACTGTAGTGGCACACCGGCGTTTGCTTGTGCAGAATTGCTAACGCAAACCAGGACTGAAAGACCCACGCATCAAAGTGTTCTTTGTTCACCTACTGCCTCTTTTCAGTCCGACATGGCCTGTTTGTCTTTATATATAAATATATAAATGAACAAAAACCAACCACCAGGGAATAGTGGAAATCCTCTGTTAGAACTGTGAGGATGAGTCCAAGGTAGGCTTTCTTAGGTAACCAGAACTCAATTCAGAAAAAAGTAGTCCTGATGATTCCAAAGTGAGAACCAATGTCTGATTTTTCGGTTCCCATGGATGGTTTCGCCCCGGAGATCAACAATTCGCCGCTCAGGTTGGCCAAGGATGGCTCGAAGTCCCCCATTTTACCCAAAGTTGCACACGTTTGGGATTCCATGCTACCCCAACTGGAGGTTACTTGTGTTGATTTTGATCGGTTAACAGACACAGGTAGTGCGTTCACTCCAGAAGAGAGTTCTCCATTAAATCACATCCGTTGCTGTCGCACTGCACAGAATACGAACTTCGAGAGACAACCGTTAAGTGTTAACACATTTGATAACTTACACAGCGCATACCCAGCCTCTCGAACGCGGCATATGGAAATGGACGATACACGAATACCTCGGACTGATTGCTCCCCACCAGATCCTACGGATTTTATTACCACTGATCGAACGAGGCAAAAGCTTGTCCGATCGTTTGCTACCTCGAGAAGGGATACGGTTTATTATTCAGAGCAACCAAGTAAACTTCGGCGGTTGGTTCGACGGACCAGTCACATCCACGGTAGCCCAAGCTTTCAGGAGAAGCTGGTGCCTCCCTGTTCCCTCGTCGGCTTCCAAGACAGCAAAATAGCAGCTCACTCATTAGACGATGATTTGTGGACGATCGGCTCGGAACTTGGTTTATTTGTCAGTGGAGCTGAAGGCAGATGTTCTGGTGGATCTACAGCTGTAGTGTCTCGGGCAGCACAAAATACAGACTATGCATGTTCCCCAGATCAGTGTCATTCAGAAACCCCAATCAGACAAAAATACTCGATTCAGTCTGAGAGTTCTTTCGATTTTCACGGACGCACTAGCCAACACCCCCTGGGGTCACTTACGAAGAGTGTTTTGGAGCAGTTAACACCATCCAGACACTACACACCTACCGGTAGGAATAATGATCCTTCTTTCGCAGAAACCGTATCTATGCAACGTGCCGTGCCTACCAAATTAAAAGCTGTCCGATGGGCACTCAAATCCTCAGAACAACATAAGCAACATTTGGAAAAGGGGGTAAGTTGTTAGATCAGCTGAACAAGGGCATATTCCGCATGCTTTATTATATTACTCAAGACTAACCAAGGCAGAGAATGTCCAAGCTTATTTTTGATGTTAAACATAGTTTGTAGTTTCTTCAAAACTGAATTTTTCGCCAATGGTAATCGACGAAACCGATGATAAAAATAGAGAGTTCGTGGTAATTTACTTAGAAGATTCTTTTACTCTCGACGATTTTCTCGGATTTCGCCGTAATTGTTGGAAATATTCTACTTCTATGCTGCATAATCACATCGAAACTTCATATAAACTATAAAGATACGGTTTAAACAAGAAGATGAGAAAATATTTAGAAACTCACTCCAAACAAAGTTGTCAAAGTTTTATCCAGTCGAGAATTTTCTCAGAAACATTTCGCTGTTTTTCTAAGTTTTATAGTTTGGACATGTGACCGCATGATTCTTATTTGGCCATGAAATTTTTCACTTGAGCGTTCAACCGACAAAAGATCATTACTGAATACAAGAAAGGAGCCACTCGGTTCTACCCTTTTTGAAGCTAGTGATCAACATTGGTCATCGTGAGCCCAAGTATTTAGCTGACAGCAAGTTTTGTGGTCTTTGTTGAATTCTACCGAGGGTGTATCTCACATCTCTTGATTTTTCCAAGATGATGTATCAAAACTGGTCGTCTCACTTAGTGGAGAGCATAAGTCTGTTGACAATTTGGCAATCTGTGCGTAAACCATACAGTTTTGTTGGCTATAGACATTTTGTTTGACACTTCCTCGTAAGTCCTAGACCGTTTTAACCACATTTGTGTGCAGTCATCCACCTCACACCGGAACTTGTACGAGTCCAGAAGAGATTTGTGACAAAAGAATGGTTAGTTTGTCTAAATTTCGAGACTGTCTAACAAATTAAATTGAGCACGGTCACATGCAACTTTCATATTTCTGTGTGATGCTGTGGATACGTGAATTAGGGTGCGAATTGAACAGGTGCGTTTTCATTACCTGTGGTCTTGTGGCGCGTGCAGAAATTAGAATAACTGTTCTCCACTAACGAGCACAGCTTCATCTAGATTGAGTACACCCATCATAACCAAATCGACTTCATGCAAAGTGTGGGGACCAGATGAAACTGAACCAGAATGGTTGGCATTGTAACACTTCCAACTATTAGTGCAAACATCAGTGCACCGAAATGTGTTGGGATACTGCTGTTGTCACTGACGGCGGGTGTTCAGTAAAGAACAGATGATCTTCCGTCTCACTTGATCATGCGTGTTTAACGAGGTTCTTGATGTGTTAATTACATTGAGACGCACAAGTTCACCTTGATACTTTGCCGTCTCCGTCATTCCACAACTGCAGGAAAACATGAAACTAACGAAGGAGGTGGATGAAGAAGGAAAATGTGTAGTGCCTGATCAAAATGGAAATGTACAGTATTGAACAGTGTGGAAAACTGCACCGTCGCAAATGATCACGACCTTCCAATAGATCTAAAGAGTTGTTACCTACACATCTAGTTCGTAGCTTGGTTGTATGGTTTTATCTTATAGTGAAGACTATTCAGTCTGAGAATAATTTCCCCCCAGGTGTATTTTTCAAAACTCTTCAGAGGGTGGTAACTAACAGTAGGTATCGTTGCTGGTCACTTGAAAAATTGAAAAATTGACGACGATATGCTGTCACATTACAGAATTTGCATCAACCATCTGTTTTCCGAAATAACACGTGCGTGGTTGGTAGAACGTGGCGATTTTGATGCCAAGCAAAACAAATTTTCGAATAGTTACCATTTTGATGACAGCAAGACAAACTGTACCGGCTATGCACGGCCAAGCTCATCCTAGTTCATATTCAATGGGTCCATCTTAACGGCGTTTATTAAAGACATTAAACGACAATCATCAGTTCAATGTTCCCTGATAAAAGATGCAAACAGACTTGGGTGATTCGAGTTTTACATTTTGTTTCAAGCAGCTACAAGTAATCAACATTTGAAACAATATTACTTTCGCCCTGGATTTGATCCAATAGTTCTGACATCCAGCCAATGTCTGCCGACCGAACCGTCAACTTGTCGAAAGCATAGAAAAGAACCTAACACTTTCTTTCTCGAAGAGTTAGGCAAGCTTGATAAGAAATGGCCTGCAATCATGATGGCTAGATTGGAAAATTTCTGAACAAAATGCACGACTATTAAGTAGTGAGGTTACAGTCGTTCTTTAAGCCACTAGTATGTCATATTGGACGGACTGCAGAACTGCAGACAATTGCACAACTGTTTGAAACTAGTCAGTTACGAATCACTTTCAACAACCTGCACTAATCGTAAACTTTTTGCGCTCTGATTTCTTAAAACGAGTATTAGGTAGTAAATTTAACGAATTCCGCTGTACAGTTATAACAAAAAGGGAATTTAAGAATGCTAATCAGAGTTTCTGATTGTATTTTGCGTTAAAATCAAACAAGGGTAACCTGTTGAAACGGCAGAAAATGTCCAAAATGATAGATATCTATATCCAGAGGGGACAACTGCTTTGAATATGGCTGTATATAAACCGTTCTAAGCCAACGAACATAAGAATTCGTTTTGAATAACCAAAACCCTTTAGGGGCGTTTTAACTCCTTACAGCTAGTGTCTCGTTGTGATGGATTCAGTGTGTTCGGAATCGATTGTGATTTTTACGTGGTAGAAACTGTTCTACTCGATAGTTTGTGCATTGTCCCTTGTTTTTCGAGTAACACAAACTAGCAGGCTATCCCGTTTTTTATATGATTGCCCGTTTAGTAGAAAAAGCGATTGTTTCTCGGTGCGGAATGATTGCATACATGTGCAGCAGACGTATGCTGCTCAGTATTTTGTAGATCGAGTGGCATTCTAAACAACTGGTCTGAAGCTGTATGTCTGGCTCGTAGACGGAAGAACTGACCGCTAGTACACATAGAAAACGGTACGGCTGTTACGCTACGAAATCCTTTGATGCACAGAAAGCGTACAGTGCGATCAGCATCAATGGAATTAGCGCAAATTTATCAATAATGTTCAAATGTGAGTTAAGAATGACGACAGAGTAGAACTTACACTAGATAACTTAGCACGACATTTCGCACTACCCTCCCCATACCTGATTAGATGTTTTGAGGTTTTTGTAACACGAGCAAAGTAAGTACGGTATAGTTTGTTTTTCTTAGCTTTTGAGTGTAACGTTGTTAGATTTTGTTGATACTGGGTGAAGAGTATCCGTTTCTGACAAATTGCTGAGAGGAAAGTCTCATATCTATGCCCACCAATATAAATGGCACTTTAGCAGTCCGCATAATTTTTTCAGGTGTTATTGTCTGAATATAGGCGATCGTATTCTTTGCCTGACAATTTTTCAGACGCCAGTCCCCAAGCTGCCGGTGCCTGAAGAAATGATGTCGGCCAAATCATCTTCAACCGTAAACAATACAAGATACCCTAGCTTACCCAGAATTCAGGTCATATCATCATCGCCCCAAATGGAAAGACAGAAAAACGCACACGTGGAAGACACTGAAGACTGCTGGTGTATTCTTTATCCGCAAGAGGAATTACCGAATCGTGAAGGCTTCTGGACAGTTCACCAAGAATTAAAACTCGGTTCATATAACCGTGCGGAGTTTCCAGACGAAAGCCGACCAACAACTAATCCTATCGAACTTCAATCCAACTTAAACAATCCAGTGTCGATTAAAAGTGCAAGTCGAGATGAAGTAAGACAACAGAAAGACAACCTTGCGCGTCCTGTTGGTTTGATTAAGCATGGGCGTCAAAAGACTACAACCAAAGAACGAAAGTTCAACGCTCAAGTGAACAGGCAACAGACTGAAACGCTTATCGAGGCGATCGAAGCACTCCGTGAATCCATCAGCCTCAGCAACCGTCAGCTAGAACTTTATTTCAAAGAATCTCAACTGCTAGAGTGCTCCACAGTGCAACGTCGTATGCATGGTTCATTATCGGAGATATTGTCACACCGAACTTCCTCCAGCTCTAATCGCACCTCAAGAACTCGTGGATTTAAGCATGATTTTTCGAAAAGAACTAGTGCTTTTCGAGGTTTCGAAGAATTTAGTCAAAACAGAGATGAAAAAGTAAGATTGAGTTCGCATCATTTTTGCTTAAGTGATTTGTAATTTGAACCAGTCTGTAATTACAGATCATAAAAACACCATCGTATCGACAGTTTAAAAATATGCCGGAATTGCTCCTGTTGACTCTAAATTCCACAGAATACTGAAAGCGTACTTTTGGTTTCTTATTTATGCTCCTACGAATGATACATATTATTTTCACGACTACCCCGTTTGTTTTGTTGTAACCCGTGAGCCGTAATTAATGAACCTTTCAGCGTCAAATATGATTGCCCATTAATTAAATTGATCGGATGGGTCCGAATTAATGTTCACGGTGTAAAAATGAATGGGTGTTTGCGTCAAGGTTGTGTTACCCTGATACTGTTAACACTAGTATATTTCCATATAAACAAGCAGAATATTTCATAAGAACCCTGTGTGAAAAGGATAAACTGTCGACTAACCAGGGTGAATGAAATTAACCCTCGAGCATAACTTCTGTGCTAGACCTCCATGCAATCAGCTATAAACGCCTGTGAGATTTCGTATGGGTGTGAAATGATCGACAGAACTTTGTACTCGTCCATCTCTGTAGTTTGGTCTAATAATAATTCTTGTCTAAGTCAGACTACTTCGGCATATCGGACATTCGATCAGTTTCACCAAGAATGGAAGCGTCCGTTAGGCATCGATCAAAGACCGTCAGGTGATTAGGGGGTAACTGATTATTTATATTCCACTCTAAGCTCCTTCATATAATTGTTTTTTATAGCAAACTAATCCTGTTTAGCGAAATGTTTCAACTACCACACAAAATTTCGACGATTAGTAGGCCTTCCCCACATGGTAGTCAATACTACCGGAATTATAAAGTGGGCATATTTGAAACTGTGGCATGTCAGACTGTGGTTTGTGCCCCTCGGTTGTGCTAGGCTATGGACCAGTTGCATTTCTTAGGTGTTTGTACATTAATTTTTCGCTCGAATGTAGACCGTAGATTAGCTGTCCGTATTCATACATGGACTGTCTGGACCGAAATTTGCTTACTTGAGTGTCATATGGCAGCATGCTTAGGATTCAGTGAGCATTAAAGGGCACATTGGCATGTAAAAAGGCAGTCCGGTTGTGTTACCATATTATTGTGCTCGGTTAGGTATGCGGTCAAGGGTATCGAACATTTGATGCAGCTGATACGTTGCTGTTGTTTCATCTGATTAACAGAATGAGATGGGTTTAGAGGTAAACATCCTAAAAGCACAGAATCTGCATATTGTCAGTGTTTGCAGTAATTAATGCTAAGCGTGTACACTATACCGTTGCATGGGAATAAATATTTCAGAACTTAACTGTTTCGAAAGATAGTATTTCTGCCAAACTGGAGCAAAACTTCGACACATAATTAACTTAAACGAAGTGCCATGGTTACCAGACCCGAACAGGTAACCAGTGATTAAATAATCTTATTTAGCCCATTTTTCTAAAATTCATCGTGGAAGAACTTAATGGAAGAGGCTTTAGTACACAAAGAATTTAGGAAAATAAGTATAAAGGAAGACCACGAACATGCGGAGAATAACCTGCTGTGTGGATACATGTATTGACCCAAAGAAATTTTTTTACGTTTCGTTGAATATGTCAATTAGTTCAACTGGAACGTACCTAATTTCTATTTTAACAATATTTCTACTTATCGTTCTTTATGTTTATCAAAGCAGTAAACAGTGTTTCAAATTTTATATCAGTTCGCCTAACATGCTGTTTACTAGGGCACGTTTTAGTACCATTCTGATTCTCTAACCTAACTCGAAAAATTCGATTTGAAACTGAAAATGAAGCTGTTGTTAACGTGCAAATATGTTCGTTTCCGAGATCGGAAATAACTACCGGAAGCTGAAAGATATCCCTTCTTTAAGATGTGCTACGTGCATTCTTTTAGGTGGGAGATTTGGAAACATTTGTTTTCTAGCACACACCTATCTCTCGGACTCCATTTGCCGTAGTGCCAGTAAACATGTGTTAACGTGCCAATCATCAATTTGTCTGCTAAATCCCATGAGAGCTCCGGAGAAGACAGTAGTGTGCAGGGGCGTTTCACTCCGTTTCCATAATGACTGCAGTGGTTACATTGAGTACTTTTGTCCTTTTAACAGGTGAATAACCTTTTAATTTCGCAGCATTTTGAGAAGGGCTTTGCTGATTAATTTCCTCGTCCAAGCATTTCGAAATCTTGACGACACCCATTGCCACTTAAGCCTGCTCATTTCTACGCAAATGTTAGCAGAGCTTTAATTATATTTTGGGAAAACCCCCTTTGCCAAAGATAAAAGTGATGCAGTTTAAAAACCCTGATTGAAAGCTTCTAGCGAAACCGGGGTGCAATTACAACTCGATGAAATTTTCCCTATTATTGTGAACATAGTTAACTTAGAAAGAGTGAGTGTGGATAAAACAGCCACCCAGGCTCATGAGTCCACACAATACAGGTCAATAACAAACTATTTGCATACTGATATTTAAACGCATTCACTACGGTTTGTATTATTTATCAAATGTTATCGAATGAATGCTAGATATTTGCTGTTTAGTGATATCAATTGAATCAGTTCTCTGACTTGATAAGAGCAACTTGGTCTTAGGGTGTTGTACGAACTTACAACAGGAGCACTGTGATTCCCCCAAAGATTTAGGTGGTGTGTTAAGGCCCATTGAATTTTGGCCCAAATTGTTTCTTAAGTATATTCTATTACTGATCAGGAAAACATATATATCCACTTTACATTTCAGTGTTAAAAACAGCCACGTTTTCTAAAATGCCGGTGATAAAATATGTCAAATAGCCAACGACGACAAACGCGCAATTAAAAAAGGTAAAACACTTAGATTTCCACTATTAGTTAGATTTTTTCTCATACAAACATCTAAGCAGTGGATGATCGACCAGAATGATGGCATCATAAGCAAATGGACTGGAATTCAATTCGCAGTGGAAGTGACCTAAACGAACTGAACAGATGAGCTGTTGCCTGGTCGGTAGTTGACATTTTCATTGTACACGGTTTAAGTCTTGCTGACAGGCATAAACTCATTGATGGTTATGGAGAGTGGATGAATAACAACGCTGCGGTCAATTTGAAATTGTCACCTCTCCAGTGCAGCCTTACTTCGTCACCACCACGTGCACCACTGTTGATTTCGATGAGGTGCATCGTGTTTCCGCTTTAAGAAACCTATGCAAAAATGCACGTAGACACAGAAATTACTTATGAATTTCCGTCTACCCTTCATTTGTGTACGTGCTGGCATGTTGCCTCACTGATAGTTGAAAATATATATCACTCACAACTAAGTGCAGTCTGTGCACGGAAGCTATCAGTTAGCAAGTGGCGCCATCAGCATAGTAGCACAAAGAGATGAACTGAATAAGTCAGGAACACAGACGTGTATTCGTCATGTTACTGAGGAACGCATCGTGGAGAAATAAGATCGCAGTAGGTATGTTGGCATCTATTCAGACGTGAAATCCGCACGGTGGATGGGGTTTTGATGCAAGGCCTGGTGGTTGCGGTTTCGAGTGATTGGGCTGCGTTTCTCTTAGAGCATGGGTCACAAACCTTGCTGGGTTTGAAATTATTTTATCCACAACATCTGCCAACAATTCCGCTAAACATATAATGCGCTAATTCTCACTCGAGCTGCGATGACCCATTATCACTAACTGAAGTTGCAATCATCTGTTTCTTCCTCCCAACGTTGTGTTCTGCATTCCTTCGTAAGCAGATAAAAATTGGGTGTTTACTTTCATCATTGAATGAAACGGGCAGGTTTTTCCGTCCAAAATTGATGTTGCTGCTATGAAAGCGAATGGATCAATAAAAGGCTGGTGACGAACCTACACACTGAAGAGAGGAATGATACTGCTTTAAACGTCGTTTATTGAAAAACACCAGAGGCTGTGGACAAAAGACATCTTCTTCAAAGATGAGCTCGTTTTTTTTACAGAAAATATGTTTTAATAAACGTGCTAGAAAACTTCTCACGAATTCTATTTAGGGCCAACTGATAGTAGCTTTCAAATTATAAACCATACTTTATGTATAATTAAGCCATTTTTATCGAATGGTTAAAGTTTCAGCCAGACCACAATCATCTCTCAGCTTTAAGTTACACCCTAAGAACTGATGATGTTTAACTAAAAACTGGCAAGAATTTCCCCAGTAAACTCATGAGCCTAGGCGCATAAAGTTCGTAGATGACGAACTGGTGTTAAAAAGCATCGCATGTTCACCTAGTATATTGGTAGGCGATCAGGTCATCACTGATACTCGAATTACCATCCACCGGTTACATGCAAAACGGTGACACAGAGGTTATTCGAACTGAGTGACTGCATGGATCAAACTAGATATGAAAGGGCATTTCCTAAGTTTCTAAGTGAATACCATGTTTTCCACCCACCGTGAATGACAAATTTCCAAATGTACGAAGAAAACGGAAGCTTTTGAGAATTCCAATAGATCCAATCTACTGTCACGTGCAAGGCAGGTGATTTTTCAACGATAGTAACTGTCAATTCGAAAAAATTGCAAATTTGTCCAAAGTTCATGCTTGCTTCTATTGTAGAAAAAACCTACTGTCATCGTTGGATGGCAGCTACTTAACTTCAGAATGAGCTATAATTTTGATATCTCTTGGATTTACGGTGTGTTTGTTTTGAACGTCGTAACTGATGCTTTCCAATATATCCGGCATTACTGAATACCCCTTGATACATATCCTCTACGCAAATCATCTTACGCGTGAAGCAGTATTCTCTGTTAACAAGAATGAACGTTTTGTGTAGAACAGAGAATTATAGAAATGTATAACCAGTTAGTCCCCAGAGATACAACTGAAATTCCCCAGTTGATGGGTCTTGGGAGGTTGACTTGCCTTTTCCCATTCACTCTTTTCATACTTAATTCTTACTGGAAACAAT
The DNA here is from genome assembly GCA_008508345.1 of Paragonimus westermani. Classification (NCBI taxonomy): domain Eukaryota; kingdom Metazoa; phylum Platyhelminthes; class Trematoda; order Plagiorchiida; family Troglotrematidae; genus Paragonimus; species Paragonimus westermani. The sequence continues at coordinate 27,820 of QNGE01000491.1, read as the reverse complement.
GTAGTCAGTTCCTTTAAATAACACATTGCACAACGTTCCGTTTATTTCAGCTAGCAACATCAAAGACATCGCAAAGACGAAATGTCTCAGTTCTCCAACACTTATGGGGAATTTTTCGCGTGCACCACTTTTGAGCACGCAGAGTCGAGTATTGACCTCACCAAACGACTTCAAAGCTGAACCACCGTTAAGTAATATCGCGATAGACAACGCGTTTACCGTGCTAATGAATCACGAATGAAATAAGGTTTTTCTCTCCCTACCATGTTTATTTCCTGCAACAGTGCCAGTGAAAAAATGTAGAATAATTTGGAATAAACGACCGTGCGCCGGTATAAAGTTGCGTTTATTTTGGCTACTCACAGGTTTAGAATCGCGAATTATCTGATAAATAAAATGTGAACAAAATGGTTCAGTATTTTTTTACGGGGCTAATTTGGTCTAATTGTTCAGTCAAAAATAACCTATGTATTTCTGAGACTTGAATGAGCATTTTGTGCTTAATTTGTATCACCTTTGTCAGAAAACTCCGTAGGAAAAGCGGTATGAAGGTTTCGTCTCGGTTTTTACGCACTACACTTCTTCAGCCGATTTAATATACTTTTTGTTCAACAGAGTGATATTCTGGGTAACGATACACCAAATACTGTCGTTGATAAATTTGGTCATTCTTCATACGGTCACTGCGACACTTTTGCCTAACCGCGGTTAAGAAAATGTGGACTGAGCTGTTTTACTAATACAAGAAGCACAAGTGTATTGTTTGGTTTACGGTACCCTTCGAATAACTGTGTTTAACTGCCCCATCTTGTCGCCTTTTAATAAACAGTTTTGAACATGACGGAATTTCAACTGGGTTCATTTCACACTTAAATATAATACTGGAAGTAGCTTATTTTTGTGTGTATATCAATGTTTGAACTGGACCGACTTTTGTAACGCTGGTATATTATAACACTCTAATATACCATAAATCCTCTAAAGTATCCTGATAACATCGTTACTCAAATTCCAACCCTTGGCGTTTGATTGCATATGAAAACACTAAGTATTACTGTACTGCGGTCTCAAATGAAATCAAAAACGTATTATTCAAATACAACATAAACTCCGTCAACGACGTCATTTGTGAAATCATACTGCGTATTCTGGGCAGGATACACATATGTCACAGAGAATGCCAGTCTGCTTAGTTTAGGACGCACTGATTTTACCGCTAAAATCAGCTTAAATACGTTGTTGTTCGTCATTAGCAAACCTTCTTGATGAATAGTAATAAGCGGTTGTTAATCTTTTTTGTGTCAGCGGATATGCTTCGTCAGTGCTCTAAACTAATCCATACAGTAACATACAGCATATGCTGTCAAGTAACTTTTAAAGTCCTAAGGCACACATACAAAACAGTCATTTTAATCATGCTGCTTGAAACGCTCATTTAACAAGCACTGCTGTTACAACGCAAAGCTACCGATGGTTTTGTCATGCCACCTGTTTACGCACAAAGTGAATATGAAGTAATTATTCCCTTCTCTTTTGGGCACTTACGAAAACATCATTCCGTGCATCCAATCTGATTCATCGTAGTTATTTTACGGTAATTCGTTGCGGTTGAAATACTTTAATTACTACGAATAGGCAGGAGATGTCGGTTCAAGATAATTTTTCATTCCGTGCAACATAACTATTAACAAAGAATTCTTTTAACACTCAGCGTTGGGCTGTATCTTCTGTGAAAATTCTGCGTGAAGTCATAGAGGGGTTGTTTGGCGTCTAATAGTTTTGAGAGGAATTAGCTACCTGCCAATCTTGAGACATAAGTGACATCTAAAATCAAGGGTGGAATAACTATGGTAGCTCTGTCCCAAGTGAAGCAATGACCATTGATTCCGCTTTGGCCGGCTATCCTTCCAAACCAAGCGTTGTCTCCTTGTATCAACATACATTTCACGATATCTACAAGTAGGAGAACAGAACATCAAATGGTAGACAAAAACGTAGTTCAGCTGAGTGAGGCTTCCAATGCGTTTACACGTGAAGCAAAATTGATAAGTTATTTGGTATTCCTCAGCAACATCGAGCAGTCTATGCTGTTTTGATAGCGATAAGATTTTGTGTCGGAAGGGCTTATGGATCAAGTGCGAAACGACATTGCGTGAATGGTGATATTGTCAGTCTTATTTATTACTCATCAGTGATCTAAAATATCGCTTTGCAGGTTTGATAAGATCGGAGATTTCTACCTGTCTTGAAAGTCCTAATCGCGAGGATATCGATTGGAGTTAACAGGCCCGTTAACGTGTCTCCTCTCGAGACGATCGGGCAACCTGATCAGTGCTCACAAGCGAGAGTGGTTGAGCGTTCACATTTGATAATCCAGTCGTGCCTAATGTGAGGTCAATGGCGCAGTGTTTAACACGGTTGCCTCATGATTGGAATGTCCGGAGTTCAAATCCCGGCCGTGGCATGGATATGCACTACTGACGAGCTCTAATGAGAGCAAAACTCGAGTCTAGTGCTTCTTTTCGAAAGAGGCTGGCTGGAAAGTCTATGTGAATGCGAACGCTGCGATCTAATATGAGTGCTGGTCAACTTGAAAAATCTTATTTCTGTTGTTTGAACAGGCTGAGAGTGGCTGGGCTGACGGCGTGACCGCCACGCACATTCTTCTCTCCACATTGTCAACATGCTTTCTGGTCCACCAGTTTTTTCAACACGGGATCATTTATTTATTTTTCACGGTAATATACGGATAAGTTGATTAGTCTTTGTTTCTCAGGTTCAACACCCACTATCTTGCTAGTTAATAGCACAGACGAAATTTAATCGAACTCTCCTGCCACCGCAAGCGTTCAACCAGCTTTTAATGTCCTATTTATTGCAACCAAAATATGTGTAAGCACCTTTGGGACTGCACTAAACAGTCTACTATGTTTAAGCCATACAGTTTTCAATCGGTGGAACGAAATTTGAGCACAACTTTGATAACGAGCACGGTAGAAGAAATTCCAAGGACGGGACATCGTCGGGAATCTATCCACCTGAAAGCAGTTCAGCAATCCCCTGTAACTGATTGTTTTACACTAACATTGAAAAAATTAGCTGGGTACAAAAAACATTATAAAACAACTGAAGTAGTTTCTTTACGTCTCTCAACATATCTTGTTGGGACATCAGAGCGTGCAGAAGACACGTTGATTCTCATTGTTTCATCATCAGGTCTTGAAATTAAATTCACTCAATGCAACACGAAGCGTGATATTTTTTTTCAGCATAATCATCGGCATAATCAGGGCGCTGATATTTCATCAAAGAGACACCGGTAGTCACTTACGCAGTCATGTCACGATGAAACAATTATCACTACACGATAACATCTACTGGTACTGAGTAATGTGATTAGGCCAGAAACATTGTAAAAAAAAGGTGGTTACTGACAAGTTTTTCACCACTGGCGGTTTTCGACGTTCGCTTGCCAAACCATCAGATGTGTTCTGCTAACTTGCAACCGCTAGCAATCAACAAATCAACTCGTGATCACCGGAATCAACATTCTTTCTTACCGATAGCATGGAGCTGATAAATCCATCAGGCTGTCATGCTTAAGTGTTCGTGATTGCTTTGAACAGATAAGATTCAGTTGAATCTCACTAAACGCGTATAAACACAAAAAGCTTGTTTTGAAAGCTAAATCTTACAAGAACTGGTTCAGAGGCTGTGGGAAGTTGCCTCTACAAGTCAAACATAACCTATACGGACTCTTGAAAGTGAACGTGTAGTATATCGCTTTGTGGAAATTAAGTGATGAAGAGTGCTAAATTTAATGGGTGCGATTACTGGTCCAATTTGACAGGCGTTTTGCGCATCGTCGGGGGGCTTCCTAATGAGTAAACAGGCTGCATAGTTTTAGACTACATAGTGTACAAGCATATTCAAACACCAGTACAATCAACCCTAACTGTTTCACAGTTGCGCCTTGACTGTGTTAATCCAATTTTCTTTCTATTAACCTGCCTGAAAAATTAATTAGGCTGATTTGATTAAAGTACGACTATCGCTGGTAGGTGGCGGATTACGGTGTGATTTGAAAATTTTTAGTTCCTTAACTTGGCGCAATTTCGCCATCAAGGAGTCGTTTGCTCCATGGACAATGTGTGGTGCAATCAAGTGAATTTGATTATTGCTAATTCTCAGATGTGCATTCACAATTTATGTCCGGTTTGGCCAGAATGTTCATTCCGATACCGTCAAACTGAACAAGACAATTGGAACGGCACAATGCAAGTGTAGGGTTTCCTTTTCCTATAGTTTCCAAGATTCGAACTTCGGACTCAAATTTGAGTTCTCTACAAAAGACGTTTGACAGGCCCGAGGGCTTCCGACACACCAAGTGAAAATTTACTATTGCTTTACCTTAAATGTCATTCAGATTGTATGAACACTTTGTGAGAAAAGATGTTCATTGACTCTCAAAAGTGTCACGTTTCTCTGGAGACCACACGCGTCATCTTTTTACCGCTCACTGACACCGAAATTCGAATATTATGAGTTCACAGTGATAAGATATTCTTCCGAAGCTTGTAACTGATGTATGCACGCACCCACTCGTCAAAAACCGTTTAGTTTGCTGACAACCTGAAGTTTTCTGTCCCACAAATAACGTTGATTTTTGAGTGTACCAAACGTCTTCATTGTATATAAATTTACCTTGCCACCCAACATGTTGTTTTATAAGCTGGTGCTACTTGGGTAAGGTTAGTCGACATTATATGCCTGTCGTCTGCTGAAAACGTGGAATTGAAGTACGAACGGAACAAAATCTATAAGGGCATTTAACAGCAAAAACCAACGATTCTCTGTATTACATTGACGGTTTGGTACAGTATGAGAATTCTTAGCATTATCTAACTTGTCAAATAGATCCCATAGCCCGGGTGCTTGTTTCAAGGGCTGGCTTGCATTATGAAGTAAGTGCTACTGTCTGGTTTCGTTGGTAATTGAGCAATGAAAGACTCAGTGATTGATGTGTTATATCTAGTATGTGTTTCTGGTCGAATTGTGTAAGCAAGTGAAACGATGGTCACGCCTAACCGTGGACTAGCACAGATGCTCATTTTATCGTTTCACTTTGTGGTTACATAAAAATCATACAAGACATCCGGATATCTCGAAAGAGATTAACCTATGATATCCTTCAGATAAATATAACGCTCTAATGTACTGCTGCAAGTAATAATGTTTACCATATCGCGACAGTGAATACGTACTTCAAGGAACAGAAGTAGGTAAAGAATCAGTTTATTCGGCAGTGGACTAACATCATTTTAACATTATGTTCAGATATTTTGAGAGGTAGGTGTGAATCCACTTCGTCTTACACGGGGAATAAACTTCAACAGCAGATAAACGATTTTTGCCTTTGATCCTTAGGGGCCCACTTCACTTCCGTAAGCGGCGGAATTGAAAGCACAGTCTCCAGGCCTATGCATAGAACACCCGTGTAACATTTGGTTTTTCAGTTACAACTTCCCCGAAAGCAAAAAACGTGTTCAAAAATGTCTACTTATGTAATTCTTTCAAACTTATCATCCTGAGTAAGTGGTTAGGCAGTATGTTAAATAAGATGCACATTTTCTCAAGCTTGCACAACTGAAAGGCATGATGTAGAATGGCAAGCCTGCACATTATAAATGGGTCGCCCAGTGTAAATATCATCATATTATATAAATACCGGTACGCACGTCGTTTCCATACTCGATCGCGCTTAGCAGTTAACGAGGATTAACTTGAATTTTGTAAACGTAAACGTCCTAGAAAATAGTGCATTAGTCTAAAACCTAAGTTTCTTCTAAGTTGATGGTATTGTTTCCTTATTCAAACAGCTATTTCATCGTATACTCTATGAGTCCACTGGTGTGTGTTCGATAATAATGTTTTTTTCTGGAGGATACCAAATAGGAATCATAGTTACTAAGTTATTGCCTACCAGCTATTGAACAAAGCGCCCGAATTAACAACATGCTTAGCATTTTATCTGTCTTATCCGTGGAACAAAATCAGTCGACCCTCTTAGCTGTTCCTTATTTGTCTCATTTCTTGCGTCGAAAGCAGATTGGCCAATGTATTTTTTGACTCAGGAGAAAATTATCTCGTCTGCTTTTCAGTAGTTATTGCTTCAATTGTTGGATTTCTACCTTGGATGTTTTCTGCTTATCTAAAAACGTAAATCATTGTGAAGATTGCACGATTTGAGAAAGTCTAAGGGTTAAGTAGTGCCGTAGAATTGTTTACAAAATTCTCATGTTCTGACATGTCAAAGAACTTGACAAGAAGACTGATATCACAAGCTGCCAACACTTCGATTATTCACCTCGGTCACGTGTACCCAGCGATCCAATGGATACGACCGATGCTTAACAAAGCTTTACCAACCATATTCAGTTTAGAAGTTAGGATGCTCTCTCATCCCCGTTAGACTAATACCGGTTGTGCCAAAACCTTCGTAATAAGCTGAACTAACCAATGAATCCCTGTTCATGTTAATTTCAAAATCAGTAACAACAGTGTTGTTTTGGAGATCCAAGTTTTCCATTTGAATCATTACTTGACTGTTGAAAATAAAATTTTGAAGATACAGCAATCGATTAGTCGACGTTTTAGTTAGGTCTAGGGAAGCAGTGTAATTGAAAATAGTTATTAAACATTTCCTAAACAGTATTTGTGCAAAATAAGAGCCCGTGAAGCGTTTCAAACTTAAACAAGTATCCTGATGGTAGATGTGTTTTCAAATGTGCCCATGACTTCAAGTTCAGAGGAATACGTATGGATAAGACATTAGAATGAGTAGAAATCCAATGTGGTTACAAGAAAATGCGTTGAGTTGGTACTACATAGAACATCCGTTGTGGTATTCCTCCAAAGTATGACGGAATCGATTGGTCAAACTAGCGGTAACACTTATCACCACGAAGACATGCGGCGTTAGCTACTCCCAAAACGTTAAGCCGCACATGGTGCAACGCAGTAGTCCTTTGTCGATACATTGCAACCTACTAATTAAATATTAGTGGACATTTGTTGATTTGAAACGTTTGTTTTGTACCATCTAGCATAAAAATAGTAATTTATATTTCATAGAAAAACATATATCATCAGAAAGTCAAAGTTGCCAGTTTGAAAGTGGCAGAATAGTTCTCCCTTTGTTTGTCGGGTGACTTTCGTTTGCAGTTCGGGGAGTTCCTTAATAGAAAGTTCTTACCTGGCTATTAATCTGATTCCCTGGAGAAATTTCAGCTCACTGGATGAGGTGACATATTGCGGTTCACTTGGTCAGTCAAGTGCATTCCACCAAGTTCGATATGCAATGCAGAGACCAGGGCACATTTTGTAACTTCGTATAAAATTACCACATACTTGGTAGGATAGATAACTATCGACATATATGGCTGAATGCAAAAAAGCTTTGTTTATAAAAAATCGATCCGAGTATCACGGTTTTTGTACGGCGCAAAGAAAGCTATCTACCTGGAAATGATGAATGTACAAGCTTAGATCACGTGCCACTTGAAAATAACATTCTGTGCTAAATGTACGCAAGTGCCGACGTAGACTCCGCACACCTAGTTATCACTACTAATCGTAATACAACCCAGTAATGGTATATCACAGCTTGAACGCAGCCTACGTGAGGCAATCGCCTTAGAAGCACTGATTGGGTAAGACAATTAAGTATTGCAATAAAGTGACTTAACTACGTCCACATATGCTAATCACTGGCTATAGCTTTAAATTTTATTCAGACATCCACTTACTCGCCCATTTTTTGAACGGTTACCATTTCACCAACGACTCAAATGTTGTTTGAATTGTTTGGCCAGTGTGATTCACAACCATTCGGCTAGTTCAGATATTTGTATGGATCTGTATCTACCACTAAATTCTAGGTTGGCAACAGTGACATCAAGTTATTCATAAATGAGTAAGTTGAGAAATAAGGTGCACACATTCATCTCACGCGTGCCCCGCTCAATGATGGATAGTCTGTTGACACAGTGGTTAACATGAATAGCTATTGGGCAACCGTAAATATCAAACTCTTGTTGGCCACTGTGTGGTTCGACGTCTGAGTGTGCCCAGATTTGGTTAACTGTCTCACAGCCGGTAGACGGCTGTCAAACAAAGCAATTTTTAGCACAATTTGAATTCTGTGAATAATACTCACTTGCCAAAGCAGAAGAAGAATTTATACGTAACATGAGTTACAGCACTGTTCTAGAAGATGGTCTACGGACATCAAGCCGCACCACCACTTCTTTTACGGTCTAGCTTAACTGCATTAAAATCTTTCGTCGTTTACAAACAACTTCATGTTTCCGATGACCAAAGAGATAAACACTTATCTGACGAAGATACAGTAGCAACGGCGGCAACTCACGCATCCATCCGTTGTTAACGGAAAATAGTTTCAAACGGTCAGGTGTGTCTCAAACCAAGTTAAGGCTCTCAGTTAGTATCGCGTTATTGCCAAGTGGCCACCAGGGTGGAGCCTGACGAAGAAGCACAGATTGCAACACTCGATGCCTATCATCAAACTTCTGCCCGCCTAATCTGACGAGTTTATTGCATGGCGCCTTAATAAAAACAAATCAGACATTTCGATTTACTCCTGAAATTACCTTCAATGTTAGTACAAAGATGCAACTAATTGTCGGTATATTTATGTAAGAAATCTCAGATACTCGACACCATCGGTCGGCTGATTGAACCATCGTGTTACATGGTCTGGTTACCACATGGCTGACCTCAAGGACAAAAGCAGCTAATCGGGCTGTTCACTCAAACGGGATGACATTGAAGACAAAACGAGATGACACCGCTGTTAGGGATAAATTTGCCGTTCAAAGACAAAGTAAAACACACTCTTCGGAGCTAACCAGTGATCCAATGTGGAAAAATGAAGGATCAACCGAAATGTTTCCATTTAATGTTTGTGAACTGTGTTTGGCTGTCCAAAAGAATACAAAAACATCTGCCGATGTTGATAGAGGCGTGTCGGTTTACCATGCTGCAGTGATGGGGAGCTTAATGCCTACGTATAGATTCTCGAAGAAAACGTTCTGCAATCTTTAGTGCCATGTGGAATTGTAGCGGAACGTCAAGTAGCACCGTCACACTTTTGGTTTTCGCCTGGTTATTTTTGAACCATTTTTCGAAAACCAGCTATTTGTACTCCAGCACTGGATTTTCAGTTCCGAGTGAAAGTTTTGAGCGTTAAACATACGTCATGTCAAAATATCCATTCACGCCAGAGTTTATCTCGCGGCTGTCCATAGCCGGTGAAAGTGCACATACTGAAATTGATCACAGTGGACATAATGAGACCTTTGTTTATTTTGAAACAGATACGATGTGAAAATTTCACATAAGGTGATCCAGGGCGGTGTTCAGCAGCATGACGTTTAATGTTGTGGATACTGATGGTCACAAAATTGAGACGTGAATAATAGTAGTGGACGAAAACCTTTCAAAATACACTAGGTGGGCGGAGTTATTGATTGATTTATCTACTCCGTAGGTAGCCACTCTTTACGCGACTTGCTTAGTGAAATGAGACATAACACTCCGAATGACTGGCCTTGCGGGCATATACATGACTAAAGCACACATGCTATCGATGAGAGCGTCTGTTTTCCAAAGAACGAAACTTACAAGTGTAACGAGAAAAACTTATCTGCATAAAACCTGACAAATATTGTGCGGAGTTTAAACAATATGATCTACTTAACTTTCGGGTTATAGTTATTCATTTAGGACAAATCGGAACTTTCGTCAATAACAGAATACTACTATATGCTTTTAAGACTCTTTCATTAGCGTTTCAAGCGGTCGATTTGCTTTCTTTAACAAACGTCTCATGGCTATTTTGTAATCACCAGCAATTTTTCAAAGCTTGGATGTTTACGAAACCGAACGTTTCCTGTTGGTCCAGAATGTCTGAATTAAAAAATTACTGGGCGGACTTTTTCTTTGGCCGTCAATCAGAACTAATGAGTACGGCTTATAATTCCGCTGATGTGGACTAACATGCAGTAGCAGCAACACACGGAAGCTCTGTATAAAACACAGCACTGATGACGGATTAGTACAAAAAGGGCAGTCAGATTTGACCCAAGGATTATCATCTCGGACAGTATTTTATAACTTGAAAGAAGGGTTTGTGAACAGCAGGAAGTTTTTACGGATATTCAAGTCAACTAGCAAAACGACTTCCACTGTCCGCTTCTTCACTACGGTCAACTTACAGTGTTCGGAGAAGTTAAACACAATCTCTGTTGAAAAAGTTCTGCTCATTTTGAAACGAAATGAGGTTTTTCGTTATCATTTATTCGTTCTTTATTATTAATAGAGATATAATAAGAAAATATTGAGCTGATCCCTCGAGTTGTGAAATTTATCAAGTTTTACTTTATTCCACAGAGTGGCAACATATGACATCAGTGAACGCATTACAAAGTTGTTTCAGTTTTAGCATACTTTGCATCAGAGAGGTAACGACTGTGCGTTTATCATTTGAAGAATCGATATATTCAATTTTTAATATGGCTGCATGAAATATTGTAATGAACACTTTTGATATCTTAGTCTTTACACCACACGCATTCGGACATACAGTATGAAGAAAGCCCCAGCTATTGAAATGTCACAGGATCGGGTCATTTTCACACTTACATGAATAGTGCTGTTGCATGGCGTTTGTTCCCGTGTCGGTCGTGCCAACGATGTACACTAGTAGCGAACTGCTTTGAGAACGAACCTCTAGTATAATGCTTCTCTTCAAAAAAGGTTGACTGAACATTCTATACGAATGCGCAGACTAGCATTATATGCGACTTATGTTCGGCTTGAAACAAAAAACCATGTTTGCTCAACATTTACCGATACGAAATTGATACATTGGTCCATTGATGCAACTCCACGTATCTTACTTTTGAATGCGCTTAGTAAAGGTACAATGTTATAACTATTGTATAGGCAGTGAGCAATTTCACAGGGTTAGTCAATGGATAATGAGAAAAGCACGGCTATGTGAACTCTTTCCTAATATCAACTGTGTTGTTCTCAATTGTCACCTAGAATGCCACTAAAAGCGAAAAGAGAAGGGTGACTGCACAATAAATTAACTCACGAAACATATTTTTCCATCTTACTACTACCTCAAGTTTTAGCACTGCAGGTTTGCCAGTAGCTCAAAAAGAGGATTTGATTTCACGACGTGAATTATTTTCAAATATGGACTAATCGGGCTACGTGCATCATCCATTTAAAATTCCTGCTACGCGCTTCAGTGAAATTCGGTATGACAGCATGTGTTTTAATCAAGCTGTTGCAGCTCGCACGAATATGTGGTTGAATTGAAATTTCCATTACCTGAGTTCTAGACTAAACTGTTTTGAAACGAAAATGTAAATCATAAGCACTCAACTTAATTGAACGATTAAAATAAATCAGGCATAAATGTCACACACATCACGCGATGTAGCCATATAGACGTTTTAGGTAAACACTGGGTTTGTTGACCAAAGATACATTTTATGATGTCGTTTGAGTGTTTTTTGTTAACACGCGCTTCCTCAGCTTAAACATGATTATGTCCGGGTTATTTTATACCTTCTATTTGGCAATGTTAGTCTCGTCCGCTACGACTGTTCACTTTTCAGCTGCATATGTCACCTAGTGCACACAGACAGGTAACAGAGAAAGTTAAAGAATTAGAAACAAATCACTGAACAGGATTCATCATACAGTGGACCGGTGACTTGCAACCTCTAACATGGAAGATATCGATGTAGGCAAATTGAAGACAAATAAGTTCATCATTCCGAAATATCGCAAAGGTTCAAGAAAACTTTAAAAGAGTACATAAAGCTGCGTCTAAGAAGTTGCGCCGAATACACTATAGTGGGCTGACGCAAAAATTGAGATACGGATCACCGTAGTTAAAAAATTTATAGTGTGTTCCAATAAATTTGGCTTTATTCGTTGTCTCACCAGAGGAAAGAATAAAGTATTAGAAAGGTATAAATTTTTGTCTCACTCTGCGTGAAATACCGCAACGCAGAAGACTTGTTAGGCAACAAATTGTCGGGCGTATTCTATGATAGTCTTGTTAGTTGAGGCACTAAGGCTTTATTCCATATCCACGGAGAATATCGGAGTAGACATTTCGAAAAACAACCGAGAAAATTCCTTGGCTCCATTCACTTGAGGAAAAACGCTAACTCAAGTTTGATCGATCTTTTGAGAGCTCCTAGAAAACAGAGATTTCCTAAGTGAAACAGTCCTTCTCAATTCATGGTTTTCGACTAGTTTCTTGGGAGTAACTAAAATATATATATATAGTCTTCTTCTTGCTGAGAGCTCCTGGATTCAGCGAGTTAGCATTTAACTCCGTATCAGCTCTTCTTGACCATGCGCTTCCTAACCCAGTTAAAATCATCCTTTCAACTGAGCTTTAACTGATGTTTGCTCATTACGTTTGGTTTTGATTTACGACATATTGTTTTTGACTACACCCAATTTTTAGTCCAACTAAAAATGTGGCAAATTAAAAACCGTTATAAAAAGATGAAAATCAAACCTGATATATATTCCTTCAATTTCGAAGTCTCTGTATTATTTCCTACCGCAACATTTTTGTGGAAAGCGGGGCATTTTTCCTGAATGTGTATGCAGTTTGCTGTTTCTGACAAAACACGTTTGACTTTCTCTCTGTTCAACTTTCATTTAGGCCTAAATTCCCGTGCCATAAAACACATCTGCTTCCTTTCTGAGATTTTCCTATTGGAGAAACTGCAGTGCACACTTGCTGTAACAGTATACGCCTAGTTGTAGCTTATGCAAACAAATTGCCAGACTTGTGCGATGGCTGATTCTCTGAGCTTCACATGCGATCACGCTTAATACTGCTCTCAATAGTTATTCATGAAGAGTGTTGTATGAAACAGCCACCAAAGTCTGCCGCGCCATAAAAGAATTCTGAGTGGTTTAGTATCAGACTGGGATAGCACATTCTGTTTATCGGAAATTATCAAACAACTAATTTGCTGGAACCAAGAGCAAGGTGCTTCACAAATATTCCGCAGTGGCCGAGGAAATCGCAGACGCCTGTTATTCTAAAGGTCACTGGTTGTTTTAGTTAAACATGACAGGTGTTCCGATACTCAAAATAATTCACGCTGTCGATGTCAACATGATTATACTGCATGGTTTAAACATGAGATTATTCCCTGGAGCGGTTTTAACTTGTAATGGAGCCTACACTACACTACAATGAAGCCAGTGTAGAGACGTCACAACAGGATAGCCAGATGTTCGAGAATGAGATTTAGTTTTCAGTATTTCTTCAGTCGCTAAGGTCTGGGCAACAAGGCTACACTTTTTAGCATCATGTTACCATGTAGTCCACCGTTAAAATATTTCAATTTATTTCTGTTTAATCTGAAGATTACTGTTACTCACAAACTTTGAAGTGAGTGCATTCGTTCCTTTCCCTTTCCGCATGATGTCTCGTAAGAAATCTTCTTCAGTAAGTACCTCGGTATATTCGTAACAAACTTTTCATCGGTTTATTGAGCATGAGGCCATCCTGCGTAACCGTTCGTGCACAACGTACTCATCAATACACATCTTAGCTGAGGGGTTCGAACAAGGTCTAACGGAGGTCGAACTGTTGTTGATAAGTTCATGTTTTTAGCCTAGTGTTCTAACATTAGAAAGAATACCAGTGTGTTTTGTGTAATTAACACACGTGGACAATACGTGTGTGATTAAACCAGATACACGCTCGCGCATCCTAATGATTCGTAACATTTTTTACATCTTTTTCTACATCCATTACTGCTGAATTTGTGGCAAAGCTATAGCCGTTCTTGCTTTTATGCGATCGATTGTCACCCTTAAAAATAAATTCCCAAGTAGCTGTGAGAAAACTGCTGTTTTCAACCACAGGTCTTGCACCTGAATTGATATTCATAAACTGGACAGCGGGTTTGCAAAACAGTCGTGCGATGAAGGTACGACAAATTCGGACAAGCCAAAGTGAAAACAAAGTCAAAATATTTGTTCGCCTTAATTTTTCCGGTTTTTCGGTCACAAGCTCGAAATTCCGACCAGGTGTACAAAAGCTGGTTAGGTATTCCTACGAGATTATTAGTTCTGTCTATCACTCACATTATGCCCAAAGTCTACCGTTTAGTTTTGATTACTCACACATTCTCTACTAGAGTGATTGCAACATGTTACTGAAACCACCTGATTAACCGCACATAACGGAATTCATCAGAATTTAAGATGACAAAGAATGAGAAGTTCGGCAAAAATATCAATCTCGTTTTTGTGCGGCTATCATGCAGTTTTTGACAGTTGCAAGAAAGAAGCAAAATAATCAGATCAATGGTGTCTCCTTGTCATCGGTGAACAACAATCACATGAGATTGAAACAGTGAGTTTACTAATTTCAATCAAAACTGATCTCAAAAAGCCGTGCGTCATAGTTTGCCATCTAATTCTGCATCAGATTTAATCGATTACTCGAAGTATTATGGCACCTCTTGATCAAATGAAAAAGTTCGATTAGAAAATTGAGACCGTCTGCTGCATTATCTAAGGCAGTGCTGTCTATATTTATTCTAGTGCGATTTCTCTTCCAAAATCAATACAACATTTAAACTTCTAGCAGCAATAAGCAGGTCCGAAATTTAGTTTGTCGCGACCACACTAGAAAGATATTGATGTTTCCAAACAGAGTTTTAAAAACAACTTATTTTTATGGTTTGATCAGTGAACTATATGAGCACGAAAATTTTCAAAACGTAAGATAGTTTGTCTTTGAAAAAACGTAATAAAATATGGTGGTAAACTAACGCGCTGCAAAACTAGAATTTGACTATATCAAGTTGAAAAGTTGCACAGTGAAATCGTACGGTTTGTTTCCTTGTTGAATAAGTCAAACTGTTGTAAGTGCACACCAAGGTGATATTTCAGCCTTCTAGAAATTTTCCGCCTACCTTTTTTCAAACCGGTAAAGATTATCAACGTCAAGGTGTTAGACAAAAAATGACGTCCATTAATCGAAAGTTTAAAATGTTTGTTGTACGTTGGCTTACACAAGTATTTGTAGAACTTTTGATCACAAGAAATATTGGGTTAGCAAACTTGTGAATTCGTGACAGAACAATGTTTCTTGCGCCACCGCCCTGGTTAGTGTAGTTAAATTCGATCTCATTTTTTATGCAAGTACCAACGAAAAGTACAATGAAGCTCATAGTGAATAAGAAATTTGCACTAATAAGCTGAAGGACTTAATTTATTTGTCATTGGATATGATTACCCGTGTTTGCATGTTCACCCTCATTAAGTTTCCACTTTTTGATATGAATTGGGCGGATGATTATTGGAGAATAGTGATGGGTTACACCTGAAAAGAAAACTGAGTTGTTTGCCTAGAATGACTGAAGAAGCGGTAAACTCGTTCGCTGATTCGAATTTGCTAGTGAAATCTGCGTGTTCCATTAAAGTAGTCTCTTCCACCTAAGTACTAACGCAGTCGTTCAAACGCGCCATAGGTTAGGGCAGAATTACCTTACAAATTCCAACCTGATTATGTGTTTCAAAAAAACATCAATAAGTTGCATCTATAAAAATTCCATTGCAAAACTGATTATTGTTTAAGCAAATGTGCGGGAATAACGTGTGTAGCAATGATTTGAACCAAAAAAGCTCCCAGTTGTACATGCTGTCAAAATATTCCTTTGTGTTATTTGCAGTTCTGTAGTTATATACCCCAATCAGCAAGCTAGATTTACTGAGTCGTTTACGAATTTCTAACTTTTCTTCTCAAATCATGGCACCAACTTTTTGCACAGGTCACAGTTGAAGTGCGCGTGGTGTTTCTGAAAATTGGAGAGATTGACACTCTGAAAGAGTTATACTATGCCGATGCATTCATCCAGGCCAAATGGAGAGAGCCAAAATTGGATGGTCGGACAACCGAGGTAATTCACAGTATATTCTCGAATACTTACTGACAGAATCAGAGGTATGACATGAGGTCAGTTTCATTAACCGAACAGTACTTCGTGTTGGCAATTATATTCTCGCCTCCACTAGTTTTGATTGACCTTGGAATTCGCAGTTTTCTCAGATATTCTCAAATAACATGAATACATGTGTTTTGAACTGGAAGATCAATAACTATTATTCAGTTACTTGTTCTCCGGTTCGAAAACTGCTCCATTTATCCTGACCTTAACCAGTCAAATATGTTCACTGTGGTCTGGAAACTTTTGTTAGCAGGTCACCGTGCACGCTAAGTTGTAAAAGGTCGCAGATAAGTGCGCAGTGATAAATGTCAATGAAACCTACGCGAAAGCCTGAAAATTCGTATCTGTCAAACTAGGATTATAACTATTCAGATGTTTCTTATATATGCGGGGGCTGTGGATATTGAGAATTTCAAAAAGCCAAAACTGGGCTACATGGTTTTGACATCTCCAAAACATAGATACGAGTGATAAACAAACTTAGTTGGCTACCACGCGAATCTGCAGTATGTGAAATGTTCATTGGTTGGGAAGCTAACAACCGCCACTCTCGGTAAAAAATACTCGGTAACTTGACCATTCCATCGGACCAATCATACGGACGTCGCTCGTGTCAAACTTTTTGTTTCATCAATATTGCAAACGCAATGCTGGCTATTGAAAAGTCTCCATCTCCCTACCCCTCTTTCTCTTACAGTGACCATAATCACTTAAACGGATTCTCATTTACTATCACCCATTTTAAATATGCCCAAATACCTTTTATTCAAAAATATTCATCCCGTTTGATCTACTCCACGTTCAAAGTCTGCCAGAACAAAACAAAATTGCTCCATCTCACTCTTTTTCTCATCTACTTAATGTGGTTGATGAATGGTGTGAACAGTGTTATTTTTCAAGGTACATTTTCATGAACGTCAAATTGAGGTGTACGCGAGGGAATTTAGTGCCCTGCTCACTATTGTTTGAAATAAGTATAAACTTTGTGTATTGAATGTAATTTATACTAAAGAGTTAGTTCATTACGCATCCAAAATCGCTGGGCCTAAAAGCCGGCTAATGGGAACATTTAATGTATCTCCTTCGAACCTGCATTACATTAACAACCTGTTTAAGAACGTCTGTGGGTTTTGCTGGATACTCAGGCTTCTTTTAGCTCTGTATCGAACGTTCTTTCAAGGTGGTAGATAGGTACTTCGTGGGGCCACTTGCCAGTAGAGCTAGGGTTTATCGCGCATCTGAGAGGTGTTTTCACAACTCACGCATACTGATGTTCATCTCTGTGAGAAAGAAATCCGTCCTGCCTAAAACTGAGTTTGACTGCCGTTTTGTTTTCGAGATACAGGACAGAAAATTGCACTGAATATTCTCGGGTGTAACACTGAATTTATTCCGCAAAGAAAAACAAATGTAACAACATCCCTTCTAGTAGTCATGTTACATCAATTTGGCATTAATTTTAGACGACATTTTCCCGTTTACCGCGGTTGATAACTCATCTGAAAAACAACGTTCACATCCCACAAATAAGAATGATCACTTCATGTACATTGCTGGAAATAAACCAGAGTAACACTTGACGGGGACAGATGCGTTATTGCCTTGATGTGTCAGTTGGAATACAGAGATGATAAATGTTCATGCGAACGAGGTAAGTGTAACGAATTTTGTTTTTTATGAGACTGGAATTCTTTCTAAGTGAAACTGCTACAACGAACCATAAGTTAAACCAGTGTTTGACAGAGGACTTCATTTCGGACATTATGTTCCATGTAGAATCCTTCTAAGAGGGCCAAAAACATTCTGGTTAGAGCTATTAACTACTTCACAAGCACAGTGATGCCGAAAACATTACTGCTGATCACTGGGTTTCGGAGTCTAGTTACTTACTCCGGACAACCTCCGGGACTAATATATACTGAGATCGTGCGCATATCTGGAATGGTTATCAAAAATATTCTTCAGTGCTGGTTATCTGCGGGTGCTATCCCTGTGGTGATGGCGGATGAAGGAAATATTTTATTTCTAGGTTTACACAATAAACGGCCAAATTAACGTGAATGTCAGTCAAGAACTTACACGAAACAAGATTGTCATGTTGCAGCGATGAGACAGCAACAAGGAGAACCCGCTACAAACAATAGGAAAAAGATTACGCCCTAATTTTTTCGTTTCCACCTAGTTTCATGCCGAGTGTGCATTCGTGAGTTATTATTTTTCCAGGTCTTATTAACTATGTGGACTAAGCGATGTGAAATCACAATGCACGCTTTCCTGGCTTTTTCATTCTAAAACTACCACACGCCGGGAGGCGTATGTAGTCGCCTTCGAGAACAGACACATTCACCGAGCACCTAGATTTTGCATCAAAACAACCAACTTGACTCGGCATACGTGTAGTTGTTTACAACGCTGCTTAAAAATTCATGGGTTACAGATGAATTGTCAGTCTCGGCTAGCTTATATCACATAAACTAGTTCATGTGCTAACAGTTGACTGCGCGGAACTGAGATGCTTCCGTCAAAGACCCACCTAGCCTATTCCGAAATGGGTCGATACATGAGGATGTACCGTCAAATGAAACCTGTATGAAACAAAACTAATCCTATCGATTTTGCAACGACGTACATGTTTACGCCACCATGTGCGCACTGTTATTATTGAAAGCTGATCACACTACAGTGTGATGTGCGCCTGTTTCCACCATTTTGGTTAGTTCCGTACTGCTGTTTAGACCTTTATATTAAAGTGTGTTACTGTGAATATATGAACGTACGCCACCGGATATGAAATATTAAGGCGTATTTCCCCACAGACGGTTGTCACACGAAGGTGAGTTTACTGGTTTGTAATACGTGAATTTTCATTTGGTTTACAACAAAATACTTGCTGCTTTTTTTCTACTCGATGGAAACACGTGGAATGCATTTCCATGAATGCACACGTTTTATAAAATTTCAAAAACCAGTCACGTAATCATGGTCGTTAGAAACGACCCAAAATCTTTATAGCAAACCATGTGCTGAAAATCATACCAACTTGAAGTTATTTTTCTGATAATCGTATTTAGGATTTGACAATCAACGAACTTGAACAATATTGGAATCCGTTGCTATTTGTCGATAATATCCTCAGTGAGACAAAAGAGACGCAGTGGTTGATGGCGCAAAGAAACGAGGCCGGAGAAGTCTACCTCCTAGAACGCAGAAGAATTAAAGGTGTTTTCTTGGAGACTTTAGAACTGAATGATTTTCCTTTGGACGTTCAGGCAAGTCGCTTCAGTCTCCATCTGTTTAGTTTAGGTAATATAATATCGTTCGGAATTTCTTATCTGAATTAAGCATACAGATATACTATGTCAATATCCGTCATCATTCCGCCATTTTCTTCGCAGGTTATGCTACAATTCCACAATAACGCGTTGGAACCTTGTAAACAGCCTCACTTATTGTTTGCATAAAGGATTAAATAGTCACTAAGCACTTAGCATGCGTAAGCAACGAAAATTCCGATCTGCTGGGGAAAATGCAAGCAACCGTGTTTGTAATATTCTGGGTCCATCCAAAATCTCTCAAAGTGATTTTCAAATTGATTCTGTTAAAAACTGAGCCAAGTTGTTTGATAAACTTTGTTCCATTCACTGTAGAATGGATATACGCTTAACCACAATTTCATACCGGAGACGGCCTACTGAAATATTTCGTAGTCAGAAATCAATGTGACTTAAGCGGCTGGACAAGAGAAGTGGGCAAATTCTACAATTTTTTCGCCAAATGCCACAAAAGCAATCTTTAATTCGGGAACATTTCGGCAGTCCAAATGAATCAGTCAGGGGAAGAGACTAGATAGTGGCAAATGCTAACGCAAGAAAGGTTCCTATCCTACAAGAATTTGATATAATACGAAGTAACGATACTGAGTGAACAACGTGAGCAGTAAGTGTATAAGGCGTCCTCAGTCGTTTTACTTCAAGGTACAAAGCAAATTCCTCTGGATACCATTTTTGCTACCTTCACATGAATATTCTTCGCGGATATTGGAGCCTTAACCCAAGCTAAGTTAACGTTAGCTCCAACGAATTTGTATTAATCTTCGTCGTAAAAGTCCAACATATGTCGCTCGTCCACGCAGGGAACGCAGTTCCCAGCAAAATATGCTAGCTATCGTCTGCAGTATCCACTAAATGCCACTAACCCTAGATGCTTCGGTAGGCAAGTTACAGTAGCTTTGTTTAAACTCATAAATAAAAGTTTTTGCCCTAGGTGTCACCATATGACACTGGATAAAGCAAACATTAATAAACATAACAGATAGTCATTTACGTTAATGACTTGCATGGACGAGATAAATATTCAAACGTAAAAGCTAAAAGCTCCAGGCCGTGAAACAATCCGTGACTTTGTGCATCTTCGAATGGAAGCTAACATTCATGTCCTCAGATTTGCTTATCTTTAGTGACTTCAAATAACAGCTCACCACTGGACTTACGAAGATTGCTTATTACAACAAGATCAGACTATACTGAGAGCAAGAATTGACATGTGTCCAAAATTGTCCATCCGTTATCGATTTGATTCAAGGTTCAATGAACTCGTTGTCTATTTAGCTGCAAGGACTGAAGAGAGGTTGAGTAAGCAAGCTCATCTCCACAGTTTACTGTCACAAAATTAATTTCTATCAAACTCCACAACTGATTCTTCAA
The DNA here is from genome assembly GCA_008508345.1 of Paragonimus westermani. Lineage (NCBI taxonomy): Eukaryota > Metazoa > Platyhelminthes > Trematoda > Plagiorchiida > Troglotrematidae > Paragonimus > Paragonimus westermani. Next base: position 7,020 of record QNGE01000491.1, on the reverse strand, counting down.
TACAGACTGTCGGTAACTTTGAAGTCTCGGGGGATAATAAATATGAATATATCGTGTTTAAAGGCACCAGTTTAGAGCTAATTCTAACTTTCACTTGGACGTGATGTCGAAGAATATTTAGGGAAGCCAGTCTTTATCAAGAGGTTTAACATTCAGGAACATTTTACGTAAACACCAAGCTTTAATGTTCATGAACGTCACACTGGTGACTTTTGCAAACCCAGTGCTTTAGGATGCCATTCAAAGGCCACTTTTCGTTTACAATTCAACCAGCTTCGCTGCAGGAAGCTATGAAACTAACGAGAACACACTAAATACTGCGTTTTCATCAACCATGTAATGCGGGGGACACTTAATACTGAACTCAACCCACAGTTGTCCTTTGGATAATTTCCAGTTATTCCCTGACCAATCCATAAGAACAACTTCGCGAAACAAAACTGTTCATACTCATAAATTCTTCAACTTTGGGTGATCAAAATGAAGACATCAACATCTATGTGCCGAGCTTAGTGCGCTCATGCCGCTGTGCTCCTGTTATAGGAAACTTTGATAAAACTTTTCCTACATAATTCTTTCAGGATCTTACCATAACGGTGACAACCGAACGACCGGAATCCGAAGTCGATATCATACCCGATCAGAATGAGATATCGGCAATAAATGTACAGACATTTGTGGACCAGCAGGTGAGTTTCGGCTTAATTTGGCTAGCTTACCGAACTGCATGTAACAGCTGTTTTTTGTAATAACCAACACCTGTAAATGTATGTGAATAATGATTTTGAAACTGAGTGGAGCAGTTCGTTGGATGTTGACCAATGTAACATTCCGTACACGAGCGTGCAGCCCATGTGATGCCGGAAGACGTAACCAAGACCATAGAGGCGCACCAAGTTTAGAATCACAACCAGAAAATGGGAAACAATGAGCTTGTAATATATGCACACATGTTGGTGTGAACACTTAGACGTCTGTGTAGCTAAGGACTGAAACAAAGAAACTGCCGAGTGAAATTGGTTGTTTAATGAATGGCCATTCTGTAATATTTTGTTCAACCCAGTACCCTGTAAAACATCTATAATTCTGAGGAGGTTATATGTTTCATATCTGATTCCTAAAACATAAATTGAACTAATATATGTATCTGATGAGTTTTAGGGTATTTGGTTAACTTCAAGCTGAGTCTGAATGCAGAATCTGTGATCGGATGTGTGCTCTTGGAATTAAAACTTAAATCTGACTGAAGCTTTCGCAGAGAGATAGACCTTCAGGCGACCGTTTTGCGGAAGTATATAACATACATCAGTTTTGTTTGAGTTGACGATCATCGACGGTGAATGCCACTGCTTCGAATCCAAACGAGAATTACAGCAGAGCCTACTTAACGTTTTGGTGATGAGTAACGCACAATGTATCCCAAATAAAGCACAACGTAAAACGATTGGCGAACGCTCTGCCACATTGGAATTGTAACTAGTGATCAAGTTGTCTGACTTTCTCAGACAAGGATACGATAATTGCTCCATCAACTCCGATGGACACCTTGAATAATAAAATTTCCGAGAGAGGTTTCACGGATGAAATACACCAGACCTGTCAAACGTTGCACTGTTTGTTAAAGTTGTAGTCGAACCCCGGCCTTTAAAAGATATGCACTACTGGTTACTTGAAGTAAAGGTAAAATAATTTCCTAGTGTTTGTTTACAAAGTGTGCTAGTTAAACAACCTATTTTTACTACAGAGTGAAATCGACGTGACTATAGTGCAATCGGTGCACGTCACAACCCTAAAATTCAACGTTTTTTTCGAAGCGTTAAAGATGTGGCCTCCTCTTATCAACTGCAACTTACAGTAAACCACTACGGTCAAATAGCACGCCTAACCAGACCTTCAAAAATGCACTCATGCGACAAGCTAATTGAAAAAACACGATACTATTTACTAGTACGTCATCAGTGAAGAAAACGCCTAAGAAAATCGGGATCGCAAGTATTGCAGTTTGATCACACATATCCCGTTATTACCGCTCCAACTTTTACACCATGCACATGATTTTCTACACTACATAACAATACACATTTCTGTTTCTGTAGAGAAACCCAGTAATGCTGCTTTTTTGCGTTTATTCAAGTTTTTCTCCGTATAATGATAAACGACATAAAATGTCATGAACAATCGGGTAACTTTCCAATAATTGGTATGCTTTTGCTATATTTCCGCCAGAAACTTTGAATTATCTGTTAGTGTCGTCTTAAAATCAACATCATTTCTGATGTAGTTAGTCGATAAAAGAGTTACTACATTTCAATCAACAGGAATGGAAACTACATGAACATGTGGAAATTACAAAACGCATAATGAAACAAGAGTATTCAAGTTCAATGAAAAGTCACGCCTGTCTATCTGTGACATGCCGAGCTGCTCGAAGACCAGGCTATTTTTATTGGAATGTCTTTTTAATCATGGTAAGCTAGATGAAACGTTATTTATTCCTGTGGCGTGATTAATTTGCGTTTCTGTGGGAAGATCTGAATATCAACGCCAACGTTACATATTGTTCAAACATATTCACTGTTGTAACAGCACTTTCCTAAATTAATAAAACTGTGGGTATTCCAAGAATCACGTGAACATCACCGACCAAGCATTAGTGATAATGTTGTCGTACACAAACGACTAAGTTCAGACGACCACTGCGTCCACCTTAAGTGTACCCTGGTCATGCATATATCAAAGAGCGTTGAGTTGGCTCGCACTATGACAATTGTGAGCATCCTAAGTGATCAGCTTGCAAAATTTTCGAAGTGATATCCTCGCTACCGTCGCAGCCACATCCACCATTAGACGAGAGAGAAGTGGTTGGAGGATTACTCCAAGTAATCCGCTTTCTTTGCCGAGCAAAAATTCTGAGCATCAATCAAAGGGGTGTTGCAATGTCTGATGCATCGTGCAAAGATGAATTGTTGGCAAACACACTGTACACCGTAAGAACTGGACAACCCCTTTCCCTAACCTTAGAGACGATGTACACTTATTGCCAGGTATGTGTAAAAGCACCAAGGATTGAGGCAAGTTTTTAATTAGAAGCAAATTAAAAAGGCACATCTTTCAGTAATAAATGAAAAAGCCANTTTCGAAAAGAAACACTAGACTCGAGTTTCACTCTCATCAGAGCTCGTCAGTAGTGCATATCCTTGCAAAGGCCTACACCAGAACTCCGGCCACGCTTTCCTGAAACGACCGTGTTGACTACTGCGCCATTGACCGAATTATCAAATCTGAACGCTCAACCACTCTCGCGTGTGAGCAATGATCAAGTTGCCCGATCGTCTCAAGAGGAGACGCAGTAACTGTCCTGTTAACTCCAAATCCTCGAAGTCAGGTGTGAAAGCAGTTGTGTTCAGTAACTCACACCACAGACGCGGAACTGACCGAAATCCGCGCGATCGATACAGTAGAGGTGATAGTGGTTGGCCGGGTTGCGTAAGGCATGTGCACGCACACGCATAAGTGACGACACGCATCACATGTCTGCATCACGAAGTCCTGATGCGGATAATGTTTGCAACAATGGACGCCACGATTTGACTCACCTCGAACAGCTTTGGAGCTCGCGTTGGAAGGCATATGAACGATGAGACTCACCCACCACCACCCACCGGTGAAACCTGGACCACGGCCTGACGCCCAATCGGTGAAAGAACATTCTCATACTTATCGGCATGATCAGTCACTTCATTGGGCACATTCGGAAGTCGTATTGGAATCATTTTCAATCCACTTCGTCATTCTCAGCAAGTGCACTCAACCGAACAAGATTCGCTAAGGCGGACATGGCAAATTTCGGTTGGAACCACAACGTGAACGGTTTTAGTCTTAGTTGAAAATGGAATATGGTAAACACGACTACCTGGGTGGTGAAGGTGTGCACAAAAGCGAGGTGATCATGAAACCTCGGTGGAACGACTGTGATGGGATGTTGATTAGTTCTCATAGTTATGTACAACCAACGCACTTCCTGCAATATNCCGAGAGATAAGGGTTTCCTTTCCTTAATAGCCAGTCAAGTGGCTAACCAGCATTGGTCGGCTGGACAGAAAGGTCCCACTGGCACACCTCCCGGTCTTATTCCTTCGGATTTACACTGGATATGTGATGTGTTGGTGGAACCGCAATTGGTGCAGCGCAAGCCAATTGCAGTGATGGATAAGCGCAGGCGTCCTTTGGCTTCGGTCACCGTGAGAGGCTAATCTGAATCGGATGCCGTCAACCGTGTGAACTTGACTTGCTATGTACCAAGTGATCACGTTTGCGAGCAGCACCTTCCTGAGCGACCGACCCAGTGCCGATCCGGAACTTTTTCCAGTTACTTACCTCATGATCTTAAATTAATCACCTGGGAACCCATGAACTCGGTAGAATGATTAGCTACTGTCGGAGCGCTTGCGTATCATTTCAGTGTGCATAGACACGCGCGTGTGATAGGATAGGTGTCTCAGATGTGAAATGCTATTGTAGTGGCAGTCTCTCGAACTGAATATTCCTCGGTATCGAAATCAGGATGGATGCTGCGATTATGTGCGTTCATGTGAGTCACCCACTGCTTAACGGTACAGGCTTTTGAACGTAGGACTTTGGTTGAGGGCCCTATTCGCTCTCCTATCTTGGTCTGTGCTTCCTGGCAATATCCACACCATTACAAACCATGGTCATACAACGCAGACGTAGTAGAATTCTGCATCGGTCGCCTTGCAGGTTTAGCCGAGTCGCTCTATCTGCTGTTTGGGACAGGGTGGATAGGCGAAAATGTGCTACTGCCAAACCCTCCCCCATCTCCTCTCCTAATGATCCCGGCAGCACGAATACCAAAGCAGACAGTGCTCACTGAAGTCTCAGTTACACGACGACCAATCTGAGACACTCTCGGGGACGAAGACGCTTTCCATCGGGACATGAAATCTGCTCACGCTACTGGATCTTTGCAGCATCACAGAACAGTGGGAACGGCTAACCACACTGATCGCTGTAGAAATGAGCCAGTATGGAATCGACGTAACAGTCCTGAGTGAGACCAGGCTTGTCGATCAAGGTAAACTCTGAGAAGCAGATGCTAATTACACCTTCTACTGGATAGGCTACCCGGTGGACCGACTGTGATGGAATATTGATTAGTCCTGATAGTTATGTACAACCAACGCACTTCCTGCAATATAGTTTGACGGAGAGGAGTTGAGATGAACTCGTGCGAGTGATTTGTCACGAATGTCATATTTAGACGTGATCGCGAATACGAGGCAGTGACAAAACGCACAGCACGCTGATAGTTCGGCATAATGAAACTAATTTCAACTCAGGAGGCAGAAGCACCACATCATTGTGCGCGATGATCTACAGGATCATATCCAGCCATCAGCTCCCACATGTTAAACACGGACCTTGAACATCTGTAAACAAAACAATTAGGCAGGAGGAGTTGACATCAGTCGGACGAATCATACCCAGCATGCAAACAGAACGACGTCCGCCCTCGATTCCTCACACTTCCTCTAGGCGAAAACGTTTCCCGACTTCGATCGTCCAAACAATCAGTCCTGAATAGCGTCCAAAGTTTCACACGCGTCTGTCAAGTTTGTCACCACTATGCCTGAATATACGCAGCCCACGATACTACACACAGTCGGACAACGCAGTGACAATGCAGACAATATGAATTCATTCTGAAAGTGGTAGTTTTCTGTGTGAGGCTATTCTACTCCAACACACATTTGCATCGAACAGCCAGAGAATTATGATTCAAAAATATTCCATCCCAGTGACTCGATACTATTGCGATTAACCGTTTTCACATCAATTCCTTTCACGTGAATCCACAGGAAATGTGATTCACACGCACATACATATTTCATGTGAACATCGTTGAAGGTTTGTCGGATGGCAGCATTCCCAACTGGTTTTCAGAACAGTTATATCACATCATATTCCCCACTATGTCAACATGACTTCCTCCCAACTGCCTGAATCTCACAGCAGGTCGTCACTAAGGCATAGACTGAACAGTTATTCGACTAACATGACAACCTGCGTACACGGCATCTCATCGGTCAGTTTACTACTGCCTTACTAGTGGACATCAGTTCAGAGTGGGAAGATTATCGGTTCCCCGAAACTTATACTTCCACCGATGACTGAATATTCAGTCATATGATCAATATCCACGGAATTTGCGACAATTTGCAGATAGGCGAGATGCCTTCACAGAAGCGAGCGTCTGCGTCTGATATTGCGTTCACGAATATGGACCGGCTAGTTCCGTCTTGATACATGGACATATTACAGGGTTTGATCTCACGTGTAAACAGTGCCATGTGGCGCATAACTACATCAAGTATTCTGTGCACGAGATGAGACTGATATTCACAAACACACACACACGCACACAGTTTTATGGCTTTGGAAGCGCCTGGTGAGATACAAATTTCATCAAACTGGCGTCGTTCAATGGTGACCTCTTCTGAATGGTTTTCTCTGACAATTGCGTTATTGTCGTGGCGTTTGCGGTTTAGCTGTCATAAGACGAGTGTCATTTGGTGTGGGTTAGTTCGAGTTGCTTTATGTTGAGAACGCCCGCCTCCTACGTTTGTATCGGAATTGAGAAATTGGCGAACGGAGTAGAGTGCAGTGTGAACACCGGAAATGGCGTACTAGAGAAGAACCATGTGAATAAAACGTATTGGCTGGACCATATGTCTCAGCCTGTGATTGAATCATCGGACCGAGTTGTCTAGGTTACGTATGAGTAGCAGGTTGGAAGCTTTCCGTTGAGTACAAGTTGTGACCCGTCATATACGAATAGAATTCATTCAGTGCACTTGTATAAAACGTGACTGTTGACTGTGATGTCCAGGATAAGTTACAGATTCAGAATGAACTAATCATTCGTTATGTTATCAGTGCGATTCGGTGGATCGGACACAAAGTTCCTAGCTGTATTGTGGTTGGTAGCAGTGTTCCAAAGCA
>QNGE01000490.1:259888-276788 GCA_008508345.1 Paragonimus westermani | reverse complement strand
GGAAGAAATAGTCCAATATAGAAAAGCACGTCAGTGCACTCCAGAGAGGACACGGAAAAGAAAAAAATATATAAGGTTGGACTGGAACACAGCAGAATCATTCAGCACATACTGCACCAACATAGCTAGGGAAACGGGAAGGATACAGTTACCCAGGTTTCTGAGAAGGGACATGTGATCCGACCAACCAAGGCGGCCGTTGGTCGATGTGAACGAGGAAATGATGGATATAACTGATATAATCTACTGGACCCTAACGTAGTCGCAGTCACATGGATGAGTAGCTCGATGATTTACGAATTCGTGGCCGCATACATAGCAGTGTCATACGCCCACGTCACCACTATCTGTGGCGATCTATGGGGGTAAACAATAAGCACACCTAGATAGGGTATGCCCTCTGAGTAATCCCAAAACATGTGTAAATAATGCGTTGAACGCTTACATTCTAATCAACTAGACGTTACCCGAGAATGTCTGATTTTTCAACTAGTTGGCTTATCACAGTGACCGAAGCCGAATTATGCCGAAGCATTCTTGCGTTAAGCCACTAGCGATTCCACTCACACACCCAAAGGAGTAATGCCAGGAGGCACGTGAGTGAGCCTTCTTGTCCAGCCGATCAATGTTAGCTAGCCAACTGATTCACTAGTGCCGAATGAAATCCTTCATCTCTAGTAAACTGGACAGTTCACATCCGTGTAACATTTGTTCATTGAACCTGAAGACCGCTACTCGAATCCAATCAATCCAGATCGTCCGGCTCAACGCTCAGTCTACCTAACATCTAAAATCAATTTTACGACGCGGAAGGCTTATTTGAACAGCATCGTGTTATCTTAGGTTTTAACCACCAGCAGGTCGATCACCTGATTCAACGTGTCCGTACAGCAGCCGCTTCGGAACAAGACCACCCCCCATTCGACGGACGTGACTTAGCCAACGAAACTGATTCAACATCAGCACTGTTTCCATTCGGTTCATGTTCGCACACCATAGTAACTCATTGCTCGGAACCATGGACGACCACCGAGTGCCCAAGATGTGTCCGGGATATTGCAAATGGTAACGTCTCAGATGGCTCAGGTTTCGTTGATACAATATCCGAGATTCACTGCCGTAAAGCAGTAGGGACGGCACCATTGAGCGCTAGACGCGGAGCTTAGTAGCCATCCTCAAGTTGTTGTTCATGCAGACACGTCATTTCAGATGTCGGGAGGCAGCACCAGCGTATGCGACTCGTGTTCCGCCAACGAGCCAGTGGATAAATTGTTCCTCAGGTGACAGGCTTGTGTACAGCTGTCCACATCATCTCGGTTGATACGAATTTCAGGTGAGGGTGGAGGAACAGCACGTTCAGTCAAAGAAGGGTGAAATGGAGTAAAAGTCCTGCCTGTGTTGATACCTTATCCAAAGTTGGAGTCGGTGGTAGCGAAAACCGTGGCTATTCACTGTATTTTGTCCTCATTGTGTGCAAACAACATGCCATCATCTGTGAATAGGAGCATGCGCCTTGTTGTGCTATGCAGCTGTTTAGGTGCCGAACTGTCGAATATTCCTTAGGCATCCACCCGTCTGATACCCAAACTCATCGTCGTCCTCTGGCGGATTGTGAAATGCAACTGGTTAGCAATTTCACGAGCTTTCCTGAATATACCGTCTCACCGAGCAGCGTCCACAGCACCTCACGACTCTCACAATCGGTGGATTTGTTGGAGTCTACGTAGCTGGCATGCAGGTGCTGGTTGTGTACTCGACACTTGTCCTGCATCTATCAAGTGGCAAACGCCAGGTCAATCCTAATGTGACTCGAGCGTAATCCACACTGCCCTTCGCAATCACTGCTGTCCAGTGGGTGCTCATTCAGTCTGTGCAATATGGTCCTTGCATGCATCTCTCCAGCACAGCTCAGGTGAGTGGTACTCCGATAGCGCTGGGCTCATTGTTTGCCACTCTTACTTTGAACAAGTGAACGTTGAGGGCATCTTCTAATTCGTGAAGTTATTTCTTGCCCCACCTTAAGTGGGTGAGCTAAAAGTGAAACACATCCTAACGCCGGTCCAACATTCTTCAGAATTTCACCTGGCAATTCATCCTCATCTGCAGCGTTTGCACTGTGCAGTTTTATAATCGCTGTCTGCACTCCTAGCAAATGTGGAGCGAGTGCAAATGAGGGTTTGACAGCCTGCGGCGACAGTCCGTTCACGGTCTTCTGAGCAATGGTAGCAGAACGATTTAATAGGCTACCAAATTTTTGTGCTCTGGCTAAGTGCACGAACAGCCGGTGTCCGCGTCAATCAATGTCTGGGTAGATTGGACGGATGGACCGAAAATCGCCTTATGCGAATCGTTGGACTGCTCCTGTTGTCTGCGATCGGTGTGGCTCTACATCCGCTTACATTGTCTCCTCCACCAGTCATTATTGATTATGCGAACACGTTCGGCCAGTTGACGGCAAGTACTCCGAAACGTCAATCTCTTTTCCTCATTGTCCACGTCCATTTTGGAGTTGTTAAACACTGCATCATTCTCCTGCACCGAGTTAGAGGTAGCTGAGTTGTTGTCGTCGAACCAGTCCAGGCTTTTTGCACACCTCACGAGTGTCACGCTGCTGAACAACGACATAATCAAATAAATGGTGATGACCGCTTCGTGAGTGAGTCCACGTCATGATGTCGCTTGCATCCGGCTTGAATCGGATGTTCGCAATAGCCAGTTTGTTAGCAGTACTAAGGTGGAGCATACTACCATATGACTATAGTACATCACGTCGGAGTCCACGGAGGACGCAAAATAACCTGAGAACATATGTTTTAGTGCCTCAGTTCTTGGGAAAGTTTTTAGGTTCCGATGAGTCTTTTAGTAATCTTTGAACCCGTCTTGTTCGTGAATGTAGCACCTTCTTGCCTATCAGCTGATAATAAAACGACCGTGTTGACACAAACCGTTAGGGAACTATCCTATGGTGACTGTATCCACTTGCACTCACCGGTGCATGCTGAATCCCGGTGCAGCACTGCCTTTCAACGCTAGGACGGATAGAGAGACTCATGTGAACACCTGTATGTTATTGGCAGTGGACCATGATGGCCAGAAAACTGGGTCGATGAGGCCCAGCGATCTCCTTGGTTGTGATTTCAACGTTCTTGTGCCTGTTCGTCCATTCGACTGGGCTAGGGGCGTGGCCGCTGAGTAAGCCCTCTGGTCAGTACTCTGGATTTCATCTCCCGGTGCGCAGTTCCGGTAAGTGTGGTGTAATGCGGACAGAAGCATTTTTGTGTATACGAGCCGCATTTGATCCTATTCGTTTTGTATCTTACAATGGTTGTATCTCCCACTGTTGCTCTCCCAAACAACTTACATTAAATCTCATTACGGAAGATACCATTGAACGCTGGTAACTCCGCTAAAACAGTCCTATTCTATTAGGGTCCTTCCTTCCAGCTAGTAGATGGTATAATTGGAACGCAACAGCCTTTTGCTCGCAGCCTTGGATATACCCTTTGATTTTTAACGTACAGTAATATTTCTTAAACCTATGTCTACTGAAATTTATCAAGCCGCGTGTTGTTCCACATATCTACTCAGAATTTGGCAAAGATTTCACTGACTGCAGCTCAAATCGAATGCGACGAACTAGGACCCAACGCCAAACACGTCCATCAAATGCAGGTGCAGGTACAGTTCTAAAGTCCATTTAATCGAATCAGAGATTTTCGTCTGTAGGTGGTGCCAGCAGATTCGCGTCAAAATCAGTAAGTCACTTTCTAATTCACATCAACATCACTCCGCCAGCACTCTTGTCTGAAGTCAGAACACCCGTCGTTGCCATGATAGTCACATCTTCGAATGTGTAATCATGTCGTGGGGACAGTGTAACAGTTTAGCTGATAAAAACAACGCATTTCACAGTAATCGATATCACGGCACTACCGGATGAATGATCGTCGAGCGAACTCAATCAGTTCATTTGTTGAATTATCATTTTAAGCAAACCCAAACAATTTAGCCACCAGAGCGTAGACTGTTTTGAAATAACCTTGCCTATCGAAAGCAACATTAACTCAAGTTCTATTTTGTTCATTTTGTTAAATAGTCCATTCAGTTGGAACATTGCTTTTTATTTAGGCGATTTGTTTAATTCATTTGTTAAAAGCTGATAGTTATCATTTTATCAAATGAACCGTCACACGCAATTGCTCAATTTATAGGATTATAGAACGAGTAATTCGAAACGTACTCATTCCTCTTTGAACAATTTCCTTGAATTAGCGGATGACATCTTCTAAGGTACCCATGTAGATATAATCAGAAAGTCCAACGAAAATGTATATTAGTGACGAGTAGTCGGGGATTTGGTTTATTTTCAAGTTGAATACCACTCGCACTCAAACTTGAAAATGAAACAGATGTTACATATGCATACTAGTAGATAGATGAGCAGTTATTTGCAACTAGTTCTACCATTAAACATATCGTCAGTTTGATGTTAATATCAACTTTTTGTAAAAAAACGCCCAATTCATCGAATTCAAATCTAGTGCTCACTGTAACAGGAAATCCGAAGCAACTGTTATCCAAATTCGCCTGAGAATACACCACAGCAAGCAGGTCCGAGCAGCTGGTTGATAGGCTTTTCGTGGCAAATACTGAACATAATCTTTTATCCCAAACACGCACAGGATGCGACCAACTTATTACAACTATTCTGGAAAGGACTTGTCTCAAGGGAATCATCAGGTTAGTAATGACGAATAACCTCAAGCATAATATAAAGTTCACACTATCAACAACTATAGTGACCGAAATCGAACTAGTGTCTCGTGGGAATTAATGCTATCTGCAGCACACGCATAGTTAGAGCTCAGACACTACGGTCAATTTACTTAACTAGCTTTGGTGTGACACAGTTTAACTAATATCATGAATAGAAGAATATTGTTCAACTTAACTAGCTAACACATCGAGAAGCATTTCAGTATCTGAAAAAAATCGCCCTTTGCATTGATTTGATTATCGCGGTCTATGTTAGTCAAGAGCGTTTACGAAAAAAGCAGATTACTAAATGAAGTGCAGATAACATTCACTTCAGTAATAGACTATTTAACAAAACAACAGAACAAGAACCATGTGAGCCTTGGTAACTATTAGTCGTGCTAGACACTCAGATTCAAGAGATGTGTGGCTTGTATATTTTTTTGGACTAGACAGGAGTAAAACTTGTCCCCAGTGAACGAAAAACCAAACAGAAAGCAATTACAAATAATGCAATTGCTGGATCATCAAATGTAATACTAATGCTTAGAGAAACTTGAAAAAAGTTATATCATCACTTGCAATAAAGTGCCTTCCGACAAACAACCTTGTCAACTGCCATGACAGCACTGTTTTGGAGGTTCTTTTCAAAACACCTTCCATGAGAATATTTTGATTATCTGAGACCTTGCTGTCGTTCTTGGTTGTAGTCAGTAGCTACTATGTTTAGCTCATTTACATACGGTTAACGGCAGTCCTACTGTACGGTTCTGTACTCAGAGGTAGGAGACATGTTTGGACCTCCGAGTTACCTTAGCGACTCTTCAAGCAGCCATTACTCCAAAAAGACGAATGACGGCAAGTGTTAAAACTACGTCTCTTCCCACTTGATTATATACAACATCAAAAACAGGTGTACGGCGTCAAAAATATCGTGTTCCACAAATTCTTTCCGCTCGACGGAACTAGCACTTACCCATCCTGTCAATCCAGTGTTGTGTCCGCAAAAGACGCTTGGCAAACGAGTTGGTTTACTGCGCAAACTTGCGTACAGGTCATATCACAAACTAAACCACAAAGGCGTGCACTCATTTGCACAACAAACATGCACTCACATACATTGGGTGACAAAACGTTGTCATTCGCCTTGGTGAAATTTTTTACACAGCATGCACACACTGTTTCAATAGTCTCTTCTTGTCTGTCGTGTTCGCGGCTTGTCCTTTTGTTCCTGAATGTCGCCTGTAGGTAATCCACTACTTGTGAGTAGTATACTACTCACAACGAAACTGCCTGTTATACAACAGTAGCACATTTCTTCTTCATTCAACACGACAGGGCTATGGAATGACGCTCCTACATTTTTGAGAAATAACCGCTTGCGGTGTGTTCGTGTTTCTTTTTATTGCTGAAGAAACCAAAAGTTTAAGTGTTTCAGGGGTTGGTTTATTGTGACCAGATTTGTGATTCGCCAAGTATGTGGCAATCAAGTTGCTAAGGTTTTGATCATGTCGCAACTCATTACCAGGGGCTCAGAATGTTTTGTGTAGCCTCGGCCAATTATGTTAGCGTGGCTGATACAGAAGACTGGTAGTTTCTGACAAAATGTGGTGCAATTACCGAAGAAATATTAACTGATAAACAGATTGGGAGTAACACAACGTTACGAGCAAGTTGTAATACTTTACGTTTCAACCACCTCGGGTGAGGAAGGCCACCCGAGGTGGTTGAAACGTAGAGTTTATAACTTGCTCGTAACGTTGTGTTATTCTCAATCTATTTATCAATAACATGCTAAACACGACGCCCAAATTATTCAACTTCATTCGTACTACATTTGTTGCGGATATCATAACTATTAGCTGTCTCACTGGTTACACAGTAAAACCGACGCTAACCTTTATTAATTCGTTAGTTTAGTTTGGTATAATTAAAACTGACACAAGCAGTTGAGTATTGTACTGACAGAAGTTGAAGGGGTTGTTTACACAAGAGTGTTGCGCTTGTCAGGCCTCGCGACTGGTTGAAAAAACGATGAGTCCATCAACCAATATCTGGAATAGATGTTAACTCACTCGCTTGGTTCCGTCAGTAACAAATATGAAACCAAAATGTGTTTTAGCATCTGCAATTATTCACGATTACACGCACTGTATCAGGTCGCCTACATAACTGATTAATCAATCAATGAGAATAACAAAATTGGAAACCGACTAAGTTCTGCGTACGGAAATTAACTGTTAGCAAGTTGGAATTTGCAAAGCAATGGCACAAATGCGAACAACTCATGTCATCGACGGATACGTCGATAAAGACTAGGGATAACGCTGGGTATGTTCACTTCCTCACGGTTATGTTGGTTGTCTGGTGCGTGATACGTTAGCATTCCATCTGGAACTCATGGGTTTCATGAATTTGTGTCAACGTATTACTCACAGAAGCCACATGTATACTAGGTGCATTTTACCAGGAAAAACGAACAGATTGGGGAAGAGACTTCGTTCTTTAAAACTTTATTGCGAAGAGCAGTTCAGAAAAGTCCATTTTCTACCAAGAAGGTAATCTGCAGTGGAGTGTGTCAAACAGGTTAAAAATTAGAATATTATGGTTTACTTCCGCAATTTTATAAGGAAAGCTGGTTGAATCTGAATTCGTGAAAGTACACGAGGACTCGAACTACTCTTAATTGTATCGAAGTTAACATTTGACACTTCCTGAAGGCTACACTGTTGTTCCAGTTCCACCCAAAGCATCGACATCTAATCACCCATACGCGTCTCAAGGTAACAACTTTTGGGAACCACATACTAGTGTCTTATAAGGCTGGGAAACAACCTGCGTAGCTTTCGTATATGATGACGAGACACAGTCAGGAAGCACTACTGACTGTGCTCAGGGGACTTTGGAAGTGAAATTGATGGCTGTATAAGGATCGTAATAACTATAACTTTAAAGAGTCGTACCGCATTTTATATTCCAATATTTCGCTTTTCAATCTACTTTTGCTTCAGTAAAGATGTCAATTTGTCATTTTCACCCTTAAGTCGGGACCATAATATACTGCTTGCCTCGCTAGCTTGAGGTTTCTCCTCTACACAGTATCCCCCAAAGTCAATAACAATACACTGGTTCAATACACCGAATCACTGTTAACAGCGTTGTGCGAACTTCGAGAGTGGGAATCAAAAGTGGCGTCATTTCGCGTGAACTGGTTTAGACAGCTGCATGACATATGACAATATTTACTTACAGTCGATATTTTAACAACCGTACTTTGTCTGGTAAGCAAAATCCCGTCAACTTTTGACACCATACAGCTTCGCGATCTCAAACTAAACTAAACGTAATCAGTGACTATGAAATCGTAAGAGTGCAGTTATACATTGGGCTATACTTTTTGAAAGGATACGACTATGACAATGCTTTCACGACCAGAAGCTGGAGGATGAAATCCAAACCACCCCTTTCACAGAGGTGTGACAACCTTGTGATAACTCGCCTACGCACACATCCATTATCCACAAAATCTGGCTGTAGGGAATTCTGGAGGTGACCTAACCAGTACGTCCTACTGTTCAGTAACAGTTCTCCCGTGGACATAGAAATTTGTCGATCAACTTATGAACAGTTCTCAGCGCTGTGTGGCGTATCACATTTAAGTTCACGTACAGTACAGGGCGAGCACCATCCTGGTGATTCGGATACCCCGCTTCGTGAGCAAACAAGCATCAAAGCCTTCTAGACAGAAACCGCAGCGCTGCGACACGGTTTGAACAGAATTCCCTTGAACCGTTCATCAGTTCACTGTACTAGTAAATCACTTGGACGACAAATGCCACAGACAAACACTGGCTGCGTGATAATTTTCGAGGTCAAAATTCCCTTCAACTGACCCTGTCTTGCCCCTTCTTGTGACCCCATGTAATTATTCTCTTGGTGTTATTCCCAGGTCGCTGCTTTCACCCCTTTGCCCACGTAACCAGTGATGTCTGCCAAACCGTTCCCGGTCCCACGCCTGTCAATACGGCCTTCCTACTGGCCACCGTGACGATGTCAACAATTAAGTGGTCTACCTTGAGACCGAGTGGTTAGTCGCATACCAGACCGATCAGAACGCATTTCGTCGCTCGTCTGTGCTTGCACCTTTCGTGCATTCGGACTTTTGGATGCCTATTATACCATATCTTGGAAAGGCCAATAACTTAGTTTTGCTTCTGGTACTTGTTGCTTAATACTAATATTACCTCGTTTCCCGTTACTTGACTTGGTTCTGATATTTGGCACCGTTCGTTAGACGCGTGTCGCCCAGTGTTCATCGAAAGAACGCCCGCTGACTGTTGCTAGTACCGTGAACTTTTGAATGAGTGAGATAATCATCAACTGAACCATCACCAGTACAACGTAAGCTTAGCAGTGCCCTTCTAACGACAAACAGGGTCGTCGGGGCTGACTACCCTTGCTGACTCATGTGTGCGAACTGCTGACACTGAACCCACTTTTTTGGTTCATACCGGCTGCAAACTGGTGCTCTTGCAACGATAACAAACGAGGTGTCTAGCCCTTGCAGTCTTCATCTCCGCTTCTTCATCAGCGTTCCCATGACCACTTAAAAGTAAATCTCCTCAGTCCTTAAGTTGGGTTTCCATGGCCATTTCCCTGGGAGTTTACAGTCGTTCCGTCGACTAGTTGTATCAGTAAACGATTTTCAATATTTGCGACCTTCTGGTTGATATAAGATGTTTCACGTTAATCGAATAAAACATTACCGTAGGGTGTACTAATGACTTGATTGGAATGGACATGAATTATCTGGAATTGACATGCCCGGCAAACGCTTAAACTTTGTAGCCATAACACGCACATGTGCCCAACGAGGAGCTCACCAGCAAATTGTTGATCTCCCCAGAGAGCTCCCACAACTCTTTTGAGCGCCGAACAACGTTCATTCGGCAATCCCCTAAAGCCATTCATGATATATGCACTACAATGCCCTCCACCTCAACTCGGCCCTGTTAAAACTAAAGGTAGCAGAGGCAGAGTTTTAGGACGCCTCCAGACAATATGCTAGGCTCTCCCAACAGATTTTCAGACTCACCGTTATACTTGGTCTGAGAATGTCAGGTGATTAACAGACTTTGAGGTGCTGAGTCACCCGACCTCGGAACACAAAAACGTCACATCAGCGGATAAGGCCGAAGCATACTGTGAATACCTTGGGCCGAGTCCCTTTGAACAGTTTGGCTTTGGACGTCTGGTCGAACATCAAGTGAGTGGGGCCACCGATAATCACCCACAGGGTGGTGATCGCAGCTTCCGGTTCAAAGAAGCTGCGTACACTGCGTTGGATGAACTAAAGGATTACCTAACAATCTGACTTAACTCTCCTTGCTCACTGTGACTCAACGAAGTGCTGGTAACGGTACCTGGAGGCCCTGACGAAACTGTTATCACTGTGTTGCACCAGCTTATTGTCATTCATCAACAGCTTTCAGCCTTGTTTTCCAAAGGTTTACAACCTAAGAAATCTTATTATAACGCCTGTAGTGGCAAGCTACTTACAAACTATCTAAGCATCTATCACTCCCACCATTAAACAGGTGGCAGCATATCCATGGCTCACGTAGACGACAAACGTTTAACCTGATCTTCGAACGACTCGTTAGGCGGAATTTCTAATGGAATTTAGACGCATGGGATTTGTCACTCAGTTTACGGCTGAGTTAAGACATCGCAGACAACGAAAACAATCAGGCACGCTCTGGCATGTGTTTGTACTATCAACACACCTGGTGAAGATGACACTGGTTCAGCAACCATGGCTCACGCACAAGTCACTGATCCAGAGACTGGACATCTCCGCAAAAGATACTGTCTTACAGTTTGCCCTACACCCACGAAATCGTCAAGGAAAACAATAGTCTAAGGCACTTCCCGGGACAAACAAAGCCCTGTTTTCCATCGGACACCGTCTGGTGCATTACACAACTGGATTCACTCGGATCTTCTGTCAAACTAGTGGCTGAACATGAATATAACATAAACCAAACTGCGATTTCGGTACTGGGAAGCGCTCTTCCATCCACTACCAATTTCCCAAATTCCACGGTCATAAAACAAGCCGGTTTGATACCAGTCCTCTATCGGATATACTTTTCCAACACACGTAAGTGTAGCTGGTGGGCTCGTCACCTTTCTCATTGATGTGGTGGACTCGTTACCCTCTCCAAATACCCAGATTTATCTGTCGACCTGTGCTAGTTTTCTCACATAATGATATGCAACCATATAGCTACCCAACTGCCACTGCTTTCCAGCAACGTTGGAGGGCACACTTTGGTTGTCCAGCAGTTGTGGTCACAGATCGTGGATCCCATTTTGAAAGGCAATTTTAGACTGTCTTAACTGTTCTGGGATTCAACCATATCCGCACTGTGGTTTGCCATCCGGCAGCGAACTCTATGGTTAGAGGTTACATATCAACAACTAAAAGCCGCTCTAATTGTACACGCTAATTTTTCATCTAAAGAGGCACCTTCGGTAGCTCGTTTGGGCCGATGAAAAACAGCCAACAAGATTTGAAACGCTACTGCAACCGATTTCGTTTTCGGATGTACACTTGGGTCACCTAGTGAGCTCGTATCACCTCCACCCTCAGTACTGTGAGACTGACAACCATACAGCCCGTTTGACTGACCACATGCGAAATTTCCGTCTGGGGCAGCCTATTGCGCAATCTTCAACTGTGAGCGTTCACGGTAAGTCACCCTCCTATGCTCAAGTCTTTGTACGCACAGATGGTTTGCGATACCCATTGCAATTCCCACACCCCGATACTTATTGCGTCTTCAAAAAGGACAGTGAGACTTTCAACGTTAGCCGTTATGGTAAATGTGATATAATTTTGGTCGACAGGCTGTAACCACCCATTTATTCGAGAAAAGTCATCCGCAACTATTCTGTAGACAAAAGGTGTTCTAAGTCTGTGAAATTTCGTCGCTCGCCAGAATATTATTTAAAAGACGGGCAACATGACAGTACGAGTAATTCTTCTTCAGTCCACCATGTGAGTACTTTATTGTTCTAGCATTTTTCCCTCCAAGAATTTGTAGCGTTGGCAGCCCGGTTAGATGAATCAAAACACTCCTATCGGCGGAGCAGTCCTTCTCAATCAACCATTCCCTGTTTGGGACCTCCGATGGCAATACACATTGTATGTATCACTCTGTAACTTTAATTTTCAAAAGAATGTGTTATTTTTCCTCCAGCTTCTCCTTCCTCTCCTTCTCTCTCTCTTTCTCGAGAAACGAAGGCTTGTATAGGTTTCACTGTAATTCTTGCGTGAACTTTTTGTGTTATTAATGTATTACTTCGGATTTTGAGAGAATTACTACACTCAATCTTCAAAGGATGCTGTCGAGAAACACTGGGAAACTTGCAACTTTTACTTTTGCTTCTCAAAAATGGACCACATTTACAAGAAATTGTGCTCGCCGTTACTGCACCGAAACCATGTTTATTATAAATCCTCCTCAGTCTATCAGTTAATAGAGTAAGTCCACTCGCAAGCTGAAGAATCTTTAAGGAAACAAAATCAGTCATACTCAAGTATTTGAAGAGTTCCCTGGAGAGGAATGAGGTAACTTTTAGCCAGCAATCAGCAGTCCTGTCGTAATGTCCAATAGTTCTGTACGTCTCACTGCAGCTCCTATGGGCACATTCCCAGTAGAAACCTTGGTTCTCTCTGACTTTCTAACGGATCGCTCAGTCTCTCGGCAGTTATCGGTCAGCATACCAAACTCAAAGGCATTTGGTCGAGTCACATGAAATACGGAATGGATAACTAACCGATTCTTATGAAATTCACACAAACCGTGGATGTTTTACAAGCAACAACAGGCAAAAACTGATTTTCTTACTCTGAGCGAGTGCTTATTCGGTTAATGTATGCATGCCAGGATGCCGCAATTCTAGAGTGAGGACACTTCCATCTCATATCTGGGGCTCGTTCGTTGTGAGATGCGCTTTAGAATTGAGCTGCAGACGAACTATTAAGTACGCTGAAAAATACTTGTAACTCAAAATTAGCTAGAAAAATGCGTCAGCACAACTACTGATGAATACCACCCAGTGCATATAAACCATGTCATATTCCACAGTAAGTCATTTACCGACTGGTTATTATCAATCAACTCGTGAGCATTCAACGCTATGTAACCACTGCTAATTTTTTGTTTGTCGTGTATTATACTGTAAGTATCACACAAGCTTATGCAATAAAGTACTACCCGTTTCCATCCTCAGCCTAGCCATGGGTACAGCAAAATGCAATAGTGACATCCATGTTCATTTCTGTGTGCTGATAGCAGTGTTGGGAAATCCTGCTGACACTTGTATTTAATTGCTGGTTTTTTCTAGAACGAACGATTTACAGCTAATACTGGCCAATAATATCTGCATGCAAGGGACAACTCATAGCAGAAACTGTAAACCATAGGAAATTGCGTATTCTGAACTGATTGGATAAGCGAAATGCCGGTAGCGAATTGCTACATTACGGGACATTTAGGCAATGCGTCTACTAACACCCCTTGAACCATGAGAATTTCAATCAAATAATCAACTCACGTAATTCATTCGGTCAATTTGGGGTCAAAATTTTGTACACATCGAGCGAACAAACAAGTCTCTTATAATGAAATTCAGAAGCAACGGTTGACAGTTAAGATCGTCACAAATGTAGCGATACGATTCTTCATTACCACGGTGTGATTGGTTTTCGGGTGCCAGAATAGTCAAAGTAAGCTGCTGATGGTCATAAAAAACAGGTGGTTTGTCTGTCTGGCAGTGTGATGTGTGACAGAGCACTTGAGCAGGTGTTGATGATCACCTTGTAATCCACTTAAATTTTGCAGCCAAAGACATGGAGTTCGGTCTTGTGTGGTGCGTGACGTAATCACGCCAGTTGGTCGAAATTAGGACCATTGAAATAAGTTGACTGACATCGTGTTACAAAATTTTACTCAATTTTTAAATCAAGCATTACTATATGGACAGTGAGAATGAAAATGTTTATTGTGATGGACGGTCAAATTGGGAGAGCGATTATTCCAACGCTCGGTGGAATATCTGAACGCAGCGATAAGACTTGTCCAAAAGCCCCTTGCAAGTGGATTGTGGAAAACACGGGCAACCAGATGAGTTACAGTTCAGCTACATCAGACGAAAGGACGAGGAGTGGCAGGCAAAAAATCCAAAGAGAGAAAGCGTCATTGACACAAACCAGACAGAAGTGCACACGGTGTGTGAATCGAAACCGCCGGAATTCCGGTGCACAAACGCAAGCATGCTTGTGCCGTCGGAAATTGCGAGTCGGGCAATAGATTGTGTTGTATAGAAAACTTTTGTACAACCTGACTTGATTACTTTCGTTTCTTGTTTGAGCAATTTAATTGTCCGCTGGATTCGGCGAACTTAAGTAGCTCAATAAGTCCAGACACTCGTTTGGTGTGAGTGGATCTCCAGTTAGTAATGAAAACCCAATAAGTGTAGCGTGATATGAGTACAATGTTTTGGAGATGAGATGCACAGTGAATATAGAAACTCAGCTGCACCATGACTACCATTTGTGAATACGCAAACCTGGCTAGGCGGAACGTAATTTGGGCACACTAGGCGATAAGACATCAATCCCTTCTCTGAAGTATTCAAAGAAAGCACCAACCTTTGTTGAGGCGTGCACCTCGCGTGGATCAAAACTTACAGGTAAAGTGGGGGTAACTTTTTACTAGAGTAGCAGAGACGCAGAAATTTTTCATTACCTAGCACGATGAGTATATTACTAATCTCTTTGGATGCGTTCGCACAATTTTTATTCTGAGAAGTTGACATTCGTCAGTGTGACTTAAATGATTTGCTGTCAATGCGTACTTCAAGTACAGCCTCTCCATTTCGCTCACCTCTGTGGTCTACTTGGTAATCCGCACGTTGATATATAATACAGACTATTCTGAGCACAACCTCCCCATATACCAACACGTTTAACGATCGTTAAATAACGGTGCTAGAGTGTTATCATCGTGGCGCGTTAGTTTTCAGCGTCTGAGCCTCACAGGTCAGGTGTGAAGATGCGAGTATGCCCAGTCTGAAGTTAGCTAAACAAACGCAAAGCCCCCGCCTTCACTTGGTCAGAAAGTGGAATATTCGACCCGGACAGATTAGTTGTGATAATGTTGGGCAAACGTAACGTCTGGTTTTCAGTGATAATTGGGAATCGGTGATAATGAACAAAGAATAAATCTACGTGATCGACCAATTGCTGCAAAGTGGAATGCAATGGATGTGAGGAACTCGAATCTGTTGTTCTGGCCCATCTGATTTTTACTACTGTATGCACTGCACTTGAAGTTTCCGAAGTGGAGCAGCTAAAAGTGTTGACACCCCCTAATGTGTGCCTTTCCTGGGCTTAGTATCAGACAAAAGTAGAGTATGTTGGTACCAACTGGAGATAAGGTTAGATATGTGTAATACTTCAATCTTGTGATAAGGTGTAATCCCTGTCGGCCTAGTTGTTTGCTCAACGCAATGGTCTAAATCGTAACAGTGGAAGCCCAAGAGTGCACCTTATCAGAAGTGGCCACCTAAGCAGCTGTAAAGGCAATCCGTGATATGACTGCCAGAATATTTGTTGTCCAATAAATCAGTCGGTTCCATGAACTTCTTAAAACCAGTTGTTCTTTAAGAAGTAATCAAACAAATTGTATAAAGGACCGGAAATGATTTGAAAAGATACACAGTTGACCGTACGGTTCTGACTGTCTTGCCATATTACTCTCTACCCCCTGGTTCTTCGAGTGCAACAGCATCTAGGTTTGTCTACCCATATTCTGTTATTCCATGTTCCTGAGATTTCATTTCCTGATTCAAGATAGAATAAATCAATCTACCCGGCTCCAGTCATATGGTCGAAGCCTACGGTTTCTTTAGACTTAAATTTTCTTCCATTTTTACACGTCGTGTAACTGAATATTGAAACTAAAGAAAATTAGTGGTGCTTGTAACAACTGATAATCTTCTTTTCTGTCACTGACCACTTACTCTTCATTTATCTTTCAAAACATAGCTTTAGTCTGTTCGGGATCTGCACTTTATCGAAAGTGTGCGTCTGCCAGGTTGGCTAACACTCTATGTGGACTGATTCCACACGCTGAGCAGATTCGCAGTAGGGTATAGATCTACAAAGTGAACCACTTTTAACTAATATTCCAGCAGCATATATCAAGTAATTTCTATTGATCTAATCAGTTGCTGTTCATATTCCACATGCTCTAGCACACGGGCATTTCTAAAATCGTCTGTACGTTCTACAGTGTTTTGCCTTCTTACATTTACTTAGAAAATCCAGTTTCCTTCAAAATTCACAAATTACCTAAGTCAGTGTGAAATTATTCACACAGTTTGGTATCCTTTCATTGACTAACTGTAACAATAATCTGTCCCCCAGCTTGAACGAAATGTTCTTGAAACGCCAGCCACTTCTCCAAATGCAGCATTCATTTTTCGAATTGCTGTTTGCACTTTCCGTTGGGCTTAATTTGCCACACTTCAGTTAAGATCTGTTCGTTCCTACAATTTCTGTTTTCAAAGTCACCTATAATTTCGAACCACCTCGTTTTGTTTTTTAGGCATCAATATTACTTCTGTCATTGGTGAGTCATTTAAATGTTAAACTGTTGACATTTTCTGACTGAGTTTTGCCGTCACCGAAAATTCCGTGGTTACAAGTAAAACATCACCGCACACGAACGGTGTTCGTCGTGCGCCATCAGCTATTTGACAAAAGCCTGTGTCTGCCGTGTAGAACACAAAAGGACAGACCAGTTCGCGTTCAAACCGGACATATTTGCTCAGTTCAATACCGAGGTGGTAACAATTATTAGAACATGAAAACAGAACACAAAAATGAGATAAAGCGAAAGTCTATAGGACGAAGACTAAGCAGAAATTCAACCCACCTTTTGACGCAAGCTTCTTCATATTTGAACATAGCAGTAAGAAGACGGACACTGGTAGATGCTAGCATTTCGTATTGCCTCTTCAGTACCAAATAACAATAACCAGGAACATATATATGACACTAATTGGATGG
>QNGE01000490.1:227572-257534 GCA_008508345.1 Paragonimus westermani | reverse complement strand
CTTGCCGCGTTGAGGCATGCTGTGTCTGTCGCTGGTTCGAATCCAGCCGAAGCCCTGACTTTTCACAGTTGGGTCTCATCTAAAATCATAAATCTGCCACACTACTTATCAGTAATGCAATGTAATGAATCGTAAAAAAAAACCGAAAAAAAATCATCAGCTGGTTTCTTTTCTCGACCGCTTCTTCGTCATCCTCGAGGAGCACTTAACTTGATGGTGCCTAAAACATCCTTATGAAGTGCGTGCTGGCTTTCAGACCGGAAGTGTTCCCATTACTGAGCCCCTTGCAAATTACAAAACCCACCAAACCACACGCGAACAGAACAACAGTAGAAGTAGCCTATGAATAATGCAGACGCTGTCAAAAATCCCTTGGAACTAGTACAGTCTCTGTCTATCAATCTAAATCTTAACAAGCTTCCTGTCTCAGAACGTCTCACTAAGCAAATCCCACAGAGATCTTAATAAATCCTCGTCACAGTTTAGTATATTGAAGAGGCAATTAGGGGAAGATCTCGGGGCTTGCCGTTACAGAGCGTAGATAGCTTCTAAAGAACTATGTATGTTTAGAAATTTGATAGAATTACACTAATATTACAGGTGAGTTTACCGAATTCACTAATGTCAGTAGAATGAAGCAGCTGCCAGAACCATCTGATCATACAAGTTATGAAACTGTCGAAAAATCCCCATAAGATCAGAAGCAACGATGTGACGAACAACTGTCTACGATCATTCGTTCTCAAGTCAATGCAATTAAATAGGTTTAATCAAGACGTCGTAAGACAAACTGCAAAAACAAGGAGTGACTAAAAACGAATGGCATTAGGGGCTACTACTAGACTCTACACAATAATCGGTTAGGCCCAGATTGGACGCTGACTGATTGTTATGTCACACGGTCATAGTCTGATTACAATCTGATTACAATCTGATTACAATCTGATTACAATCTGATTACAATCGATTCGGCGGTCGCCAGACTGCGCTGACGGACAGCTTTTAAAGTAGAACATCACTCACATTTGGTCGTAGCTCTCGCACTCAGATAGACTTTCCAGCCAGCCTCTTCCAAAAAAAACACTGTTTTCTGTTGAGTGTTGACAACTCTGTAGACAACTCGGGATGCTTTGTTGTCGCCTATTCGACGGTTGGTGTGAGCCAGTTGTTCAGCAGTGGCACTAGTATTTGATTCACGACCACCGGTTCCGATCTAGGCTAGATAATGTTCATTGATTCTTTTTGAAAAGCACCTAGTCGCTCGACTGGCATATTCTGCATTGCAACAGCGACATGAGAATGATGACACGAGCATTGAATGATCGCGGACTAATAGCCTGTCTTTCTGGATCGATCTCAACATCGGCATTGTTGTGAACCAACTTCTTAAGGTTGCCGCTAGGAAGGTACATCTAAATGGCCGGTACACACAGCGGTTGAACCGACTTGCTACATCATCCCCTTCAAACGGGAGTTTTATAAACACGGTCTTCTTTTCACCTGTGGGCATTACCTCATGCAGGATTTAGGCCTTCATATTTGAAGTGACGAATTGCTTCGGATAACCATTTTCCCCAAAAGATTTTGCATCGTATTCAGTTCCTGTTCCACAGCGTCTTCTAAACAAATCTTTCTTGCTTCGGACGCCAGGCACTGATCTAGATTTCGCTTCTATTTGAGGGGCACGAAACTGCTGTAGTTTGTGTATTGATCTATCCACGTAGGTTTACGTTGTACCGACCTACTCAGTGTACCGTCCCGACATCTGATCAATTTAACATCTAAGAAACGGAACTGGTTTTTAGATTCCTCTTCTGAGGTGAAGCGCAGTGAAACATGGGCTGCACTGGAAACCAGAAAGGTGGTTGTTGACTCATCTTGTAAGCGTTTAACACCAAATATGTTGTCTATGCATAGGCGGTACATATGAAGACTCTGAATGGACGACTGAAGCTGGAATTCTGATTTACTCAAGAATACGTCTGCAAGCAGTAGACCTGAAGAAGATCTCATTGCTATCCCATCCGATTGTCAGTACAGCCTGCCGTGGAACGTGAAATAAACTCTGAGGGTACATTGCAAAAGTGATTCTTTCAGGTCTGATCTTTGTAGTCAAAACATGCTTATCGGTTGATCTATCTGATCACATAAAAAGTTGGTTTTCTCCACCGGCGGAACATTTGTGAATATCGAAGTGAAATCAATATCCCTTACGGAATCCACAAACTCAGACGTGTCAAGGAGACTATGTGAACACAATTTCTGTCGTCCGACCTCTATTACTTCCGCCAACTACTCCACAGTTAGCTAATACGGTGAATTGCACTTATCAAATATCGGTCTAAACGGCCAACCACTTTTGTAAATTTTAGGAAGTCCACATAAACGTGGGATGATGAGTCCAGTTGATATCATCCGGTCAAACTGAGTTTGTGTGATGCGGCCCTGTTGCGTTAGCCGTCTAATGGCGTCTTGAAATCTATGTAACTGCATTGACTCGAGAAAAAAAGTACCGGAAACAGTTTTTCATCACATCGTTGCTTATGAATTTGTGTTGAACAATTAAATCTGGCAAATTGTAGAGGCTAACAGCTGACGGGAAGTGGGTGATCGGGTTTTCTTTGAATAACGGTAAACTCGGGCAGTACGAAAGTAGTGAAATAGAGAGAGTATTTAGTTGGTAAGGATGGATCGCTGATGCACGTTTGACGTTAATACGTTGTTGAGCAAGCAGTGTGAAATCGATAGTAGAATTTATGCTATGATGTAACGCACGGAAGCGTACGACAATGCCTATATGTTTGTCATGACAGTGATTGTGGCCAAGCGTCACACCAAACAATGAACACTCAAAGCATTGGTATCACGAACAGACATTGCCAAACACTGTTGGTTCCACTGATCGAATAAACAGTCCCTTCCTTATAGCTTGACTTACTTCTTGAAATACGGAGTGGAAATTTATCAACATCAAAGTGGTATCCAGCAGATGCAGATGAGATAATCTGCATGAGTGTGTACGTAAGCGATTCAATCGAGTAAATAAGGAATGTATACATACAACGGCATTGGAGGTATGGTCTTGAGGTTGGGATCTCGATTCGGGTGACTAATGGGCGATCTGTCCTTTTCGGATGAAGTCACTCGAATGACCACATGCGTAAATACGTGAGCCAACTTCGTTCTTCGTTCAACTGATATTGCAGGGGTACTGTTTCACAAGTGTTGTGTAGGTTTTTCACCGAAAAACGTGCAATGTTTTTTTCAGTCATTAGATAACAACGAAAGAGTTGTCACGCGAACTTCTCCCCATAGTTCGAAACGTAATTAAATCAAATTCTCTTTTTATTCTGGACAAAACAAGGGGTTTCTATAAAATGGTAGAAAGTTGAAGTTGGTGGGAATGTTTGGAATTTGTCCACCGTAGGTCTGGCAACAATGTTCTGAATACGACTATTTCGAAAATGGTCGCAATAACACATAGAATGTAGCAGTCTCATCAATTCTTGGGATACTGAGGTGTATTATTTGAGCACAGTTCTCATGCATCATTGGATAGTCTGTACATAATGCTGACAAGCAAACTGAAAACAGTTGAACTGATATTTCAGTTTCTACAAGGATATTTCGTAACTGAGTAGTAGAGCTAGAAGTCGGTGCATTTCCGCACAATTGCAGAGCTACTAGGATTCACAAGTTATTGGGCATGAGTTTGATCTGAACTGCACTCGTGTTCTAAACACAAAATAGGCCACCTGCGACTGCACAGTTATGATTAGTTGAACTGTTGCAATCCCGATTACACGCAAAAGTATCTCTGTGTGGACAGTCTTCACAGTTAATATTATCGAGTATTGGAAAAATGGTTACTCAGAACGCACTAACAACTGCTGAATTTTTACCAATAGTCTACTTTTTGAGAAACACTTCAACGCTGAGGATGATATATTAATACAGTACTCTCCAGTAGCCTCATAGCCATACTGAATTACCTGACAGAAAAGTTAAACACAAACGAATTGTGTTACTTCCAACCCAAAAAGAATGCTTGACCCAGTTTTCTATGTGTTGATTGCTGAGCTATTCAGTGCGCAAAAGTCAAAACCGAGATCTGTGCTGCATTAAGCAATCTCGATTGCTTGGGAAATAGTACTGGTTTTATAGGGGAACAACACGAATAAACGTAGCGGCTGATCGATAGTCCGGACAAATTGGCGCCAATGGATCGCATTTCGGCTCGCAGAAGTCAGTGTTAGAAATCCATCCTGCTGAATGTTCATCATTCAGAAGAATACCCCATTTGAAACTCATTAAATCCCCTGCTTTTTGATAAGTTCGTCCACTCCTCGTTCTTGATGAATCCTCATAGCTTGCATCACGGGTCTCTCTTCCCGGCGAACTGTTTGAGAAATCCTGCCGGAGCAGTCGATCCCCTGAATCATTTGGTGGATTCCATATGAGACAGTGGGACGGGTGGGTAACAGAGTCCAAATGTGAAATTTCCGAGCTCCCGGTGTGGCTTCGTAGCTCAGCTGGTAGAGCGCTTGCCGCGTTGAGGCATGCTGTGTCTGTCGCTGGTTCGAATCCAGCCGAAGCCCTGACTTTTCACAGTTGGGTCTCATCTAAATTCATAAATCTGCCATACTACTTGTTAGTAAAACACGACTCTTCTTTTAACCACCCCGTCCACGTCTACACCAATGCCAATGACATTGACCATTACACAAAATGTCTACTTTCTCGCGTTCTCAGGGACACGCTCGACCCACACTTAGCTCCTGGTTCATTGCTTGTAAGTTTCCGAGCCCCGTGATCACAGTATTATTTTTGTTTTATTTTGCGTCGTCGTAGGCTCTTCTGAACGTGTGACTCATTTATGTCAGAACATAACAGCGCAGATAGCACCGGTGATTTGTTTAGTGTCCTTCTCCCAAATATTCGCTTCATCGCATTGTATCCATTGATCTCGTTCGGCGTGTTTCTTCTTTACAGATGCATTAGATACGCGTCTTCCTCTGGCTCTTGGACAAACTGTGATAGCTTTTTGACAGCCTTAATTGCCGCTTAAGCCTTCCCGTTTGCCCGATTGTGGTATGGGCTGCTCGTTCAGCGTTGAAACTCTCACTTCTCTTTAAACACCTTGTATTCAACACACACAAACTGAGGACCATTGTCGGGGAAAAGCACCTCCGGTACGCCATAGCGAGTGAAGTGTTCGTACAACGTGTTGACGACTGTACCTCTGATGGTCTTGCTTATCCAATCAATTTCAAAATAGTCCGAGAAGTAGACCACCGTGACCAAGTACTGTTTCTCGCCGTGTGTGTAAATGTAGGTCTCAGCCAGTTGCCAGAGTGTTTCTGGAAGTTCTGTCAGCAGTATCGTTTCCTTCCTTTGAATTGAATCGCACCTTTTGCAAACTTCGCACTTCGTTATGTACTCCTTTATCTTACTGTATATGTCTGGTCAAGTGTAAAGTTCCTTTTACCATTCGAACACAGTTGTTCACCTCAGCATGTGTTGTGTGGATTCGCCCGATGAACTGCTGCAAAATCCTTCGGGATTACTATCCTCTCTTCTTTGAGAACTACTTCTTCCTCTTAGGCAAACTGATCAAAGTTCTTAAAGAATACTACCAGTCCTTCGGACATTTTCTTCTTATCCTGTGGCCAGCAGGCTTTTGTAACTCGTAGCAGCTTTCTCGGTACTTGATCCTTTTCCGTCGCTTCATTCAGCCCCACCATCTCGTTCATCGGTACCATCGTGCATTCCACTCATGCGATCGTCCCGAACTCATAATCCTCTACCAGACCACATGGTATGAGCACGAGAGAGGATATCCGCTATGTGCAGTTTGTCTCCGGGCTGGTAGACTAGGTAGCAGGCACACTTTTGTAACCTGATCATCATCCGCTCTAGACATCGGGTCGCAGCTGTCGCTTCTTCACCAGTGATGTGGGTGATTCGTGGTCTGTGTGTACTACTGTCTTGCTTCCGAAAGTTTAGGTGTTGAGGCGTTCCAGAGTAGAACCAACGCCACCATTTCATCTTCATTTTGCACACTGTTTCCTTCTCTCCTCGAAAGACACGGGCTTCTGTAGTCAGTTGGTCTCCTTTGTTGCAGTATCACAGTTTCAAGGACCGACTGGCTGCTGTCACACT
Source organism: Paragonimus westermani (assembly GCA_008508345.1). Taxonomy (NCBI): domain Eukaryota; kingdom Metazoa; phylum Platyhelminthes; class Trematoda; order Plagiorchiida; family Troglotrematidae; genus Paragonimus; species Paragonimus westermani. The sequence goes on along the minus strand of QNGE01000490.1, from coordinate 251,372 downwards.
GGATTATCAGAGGAGGCTCAAGATTACATTATGTCAATACCGTGGCCATCGAAATTGACCGTTTTATCTTATCAGACCCTGATTGCTGTGGCTCACCCCACATTCACGTGAATCTTTTGTATTCAACTTGCCAAACTGGACTCATTATGTCGGCTAAATTTTGGAGAAGTCGACCCAGGTAATTCTCCGTGCTATTTTGACGTGAAACTGTGTTGACATATGTGGAAGTCGACATAAGCTGGATCGCTTTCACTTTGTCTGCATCGACGTTTGGTTCCTTCCGATGTGAGTAGGTGGCCATGAAACGTTATTTCTGTCACTCGAAAACTATCTTATCTCGTTATAGTATTATTCTTTACAAAATGCAACGCTTCAGAAAAGCCCCAAGGTTCCGGTCGTGCTCCGTACCCGTGCTGTATATCAACGCATCGTCAGCGACACATAACGTTCATTCAAGTTGATCAGGCGCCTGAATTAGATGTTTCTGAAAAATTTACCTCGACGCTTTTAGCATAAAATGCGAAAGAAGCCACTGAAAACTCCCAGAAAGAGTGTCAAACGTGGTTAGGTAGCTGGATTCTTCATCCAGCAGCAGCTATCAGTGAGCGGAAGACAAAACGACTTTTTTTAAAGACGAGTTTGGTTCAATTCGGTCAAAATGTCGCATGAAATCGGCAACCTGTATTGTTTCCTTCGAACTAAAGAGTTCACTGGCTTGTGGTTAATACGCACAGGGATATCACTAGACTTCTACAATGTTAGTGCAACTTGAGTGACCCACTCGGTAGGCCCACCTATTAGCACTATTACTGTAAGTTCGAACAACCGATTCAACCCGTTCTTGATTTTCTTACAGATGGTTAACACTACTGTCAACAATTGCGACAGCGAAGCGGCTGCGGAACAAAGAATCAAGGACTTTAACAGTGAAAATGGAACAGAGCTCAGCGCGAATAGCCAAGCATCAGCCAGGCCAACAACATACCTCCGCCTATTTTGCGGCGGACGTCACGAACGACAGAAAGAGATGTATGCGGCGTTCGGAAAATCTTGGATGAATTATCGAAAGAAGAACCACTTCGCTAAACAGCACGTCACCACCCGTCAAAATGATCGCTGAGGAGGCAGAGGTCCACGAAATGCTGAATGGCCTTCGAGATGCATCTGCATCAAGAGTGGATTACACCGAACTCCATATGGAATAAAAATGACGGGAATGTCAATTTGATTCCAGTGCATCAATCTCATACCGGCAGGATGTCTTCAAACGTCAGTCGTAAAGCCGTCCAATACGCGACTCTAATTGTGGGGTGGCTCAAACGTTCAAGCTTCTGGAAAAGCAAGTGGGCCGATCAAGAATATGAAGAACGGCAAATCACCTGACTGATTTTGTTGTGGAATGAGATTCAACACCAATCCTCGGATTGACTACCATGCAGAAAATGGCCTTTGTGAATTTCCATTATGACAAGTGTTTCCATGTGTTAGAGGTGCCTCAAATGTTTGATCAATACTCCCCTGTGTGTGGTGTGGTTGAAGGTTGTGTGCCAGGTACTGCTAGTCTTTCCGTAACCGAGAGTACAGTACCGGTTGCGTTACCAGCCAGGACAGTATTGTTAGCCATCCTTAAGGAATGTGAATGTTTACATTACTTCATGGTAATAGTATACTTAGTGTGGTTATTTCTGACGATGTTGAAATGAGTAACCTTGCGCATTCACGATCTCGATTTACACAAATTGAGGTATAGTCCAAGGGTTGGCAATAAGCGAAGTTTTCCTAGTTTCCATTCGAAATACTGGTATTTTAGCTGGCTCTTTACCAAGCATATTGCATAGTTATTTGCGACATGCATAGTTAGGGAATATGCTTACAAGCAATCTTACACAACTATAATACCACTTAGTAGATTAAACATACAGAGCCTAGACACAAGAGGCCATGTTTGTGTTCTTGGATTCACAAAATTCATTAATGGTCTAACAATTTCACGCTGTTTTCAACGTCGCCATCATATGCATACACATATGTGTGTGCGTGCGCCTATCTATATTTCCTAAGTGTGATAGCACAAAGATTTCCCAGTGTTACTAATCGCTCCTAAATTGTGACCGGTAAAAGAGGGTTTGTATTCCACTATGGTTAGAAGTTGTCAATATTTTTTGCATGCGGTTATTTTATATCCACCGCTTCCAAAGTGCCTTCTAAAACTGTTACGCCTCTTCATATGTGCCCTTAACTAACGTCAAAATTTAGTAGTTCTGTCGTGAAAATCTATTTTTTATGCGAAATATATGAACACGGTCTGCTTAATCTGCTCGGGTGGGATCGTCTTCATCGATGGAATGGTTTAAATTCACCAAAAATAGTATGGCCGCTGCTGCCTTGGTGGGTAACCAATGCGTGAAGATATCAGAACAGTAATCCACATGTGATGAGCTATTTTGAACATGCGTGAGGAGGCAAGCTGAGCTAAAATTGTGGGTAGCCTTAAAAGTAGTTCGTTTGCATTTTTCAACAATGTTTATGTTCATTAAGTGAATTAAGGGGAGCCTTACCTTATGTGAACTTTTGTACCCTCCTTAGACCTATGTGAGGGTAATTCCAATTTACTTCGATAAGTGAATCGAGTCTACAAGTGACACTAACTTTACCCAGTACAATCTCTTTCAAAAGCTTTGAGATAAGTGGGTTATTTAGGCTACAATTGACGTTATCAGATTTGTAGCCCTGGGTTACATAGGGCAGTGTCTTCTGTCAAGCTCTGAGGGTTTAATTAACTACAGCTGAGAGGTAATTGCTTTGTGAAGTGAGTTATTTTTAACCGTAAATATCAAAGTCAGCTTTATTGATTTAGTTAACCGTGGTAGTTGAACAAGTTCCAGTCGCAGTTATTACGAACCTCCTCCAAAATATAACGGTTGTCAAAAAAATCTCCAATACAACTGTAGACTTTTATGCAACGGAACGAGTGTACTTTGCGAAAAACTTCAACTGTCAGAGAAGCAATATGAGTGACTTATACACGGTCATCAGTGTATTTGAGGTAAAAAGTTACAAAGGATTAAGTTTTGCTATATTTTGGTAGAACAAACGGGGTTACGATGACCTGGCTTACGGAAGGTAGACGTCTACCTGCACAAGATGTGACAAGTAGCTCTCACTACAGAAGCTAGTATTGCGTCATTCACGTTACAAAGTCAAACTGGTGTATCATTTTTGAAATATGATAGGAAAGAAACATAAAAACTAAGTGTTTCGTCTCTTGAGAAGTAATTCATTTGGAAAATGAAACACCAGCAGATAAGCTACCAAGCTTTAATTATGAGGAGAAAATGTTTTGGTCAAGTCCACAAAGTGAAGCTACCTTTAGCAATTTGCCTTGTTTAAATTAAGGTGGATTGATAGGCCTGTATTCTTCTCACTTTCATTTGACTCGACGTTACTTTAACGTAACCTGTTAGGATTCACCTGGTTATGCAATCCACACTCACAAAATGGATTATTTCAGTAATTTTTCATCAAGTCATTCAACGCCAGGAGTAACCAGTGCGTATTTACAAGGTGGTAAAATGGAAATCTTCGAAAACTTTGCACTGCGACATTTCAGAATGGTCTGATTTGCACACACACAACGCATTACCCAATTTTCCGAATGACGTCACTTTATGGCGATAAGGATATTCTTGTCGTAGGTTTTGCGTAAAATTCTTGTGGCGATAAAAATACAAGTCACAACCGGATGGCGATCGAGTTGGTTCCACCTAATGTGAAATGTCTGATTATTTTTTACTTGCATAATAGGACTTTGTGAATAATGCAGAAAGCATGCTTCGTTTCAGTTTTATGAATCGTGTTCACCAGATGTGAAGGTGTCACGCTGACGGTAGCTTTTAGCTTCGAGTAGCAAGCCACAACGGGCGATTTCCCATCTTTTGCTAAAAAAATTATTGTACGACCTATGTATTCCGTTGTACAACAAACCACCCCCGATGGCGAACAGAAGACACTGTTGTCGCAGGTTCCATTGTACTGTGATATACCGATCAACCCCAAAACCGTCTCGAACAACCACCGTACAAAGCTATTTTTTGTAGCTGAAATATTGGTATTGGTATGGTCGCCGAGCTTGGTATTTAGGTTGCAAACGTTTCATCACCAAGTGAGGTGATATCATTAGTACACAAGTGCTTTAGCGCTCAAAAGCATATGCTGAAACAGTTACGCACTGATGATGTCAGCTCGCTCGGTGATGAAACGTTTGCAACCTGACTACCAATCTCAGTGAACATGCCAAAACCATTAAACCGAGCTACGAACAACACCATCACTGTTCCCAACCATCAGTGACTGAAGTAATTTTACGTTCAAATATGAGGGATATGGCGCTAGACCAACATCGATCCAAGCTGTTGATACCCCAGTATTTTGCAAGGGATACAGTATTACTGTTTTTGCTTTTGATAAAGTTTAATCATTATACACCGATAGACCCCGGTAGCGAAACCGTACAGATTAGATTGGCAAACGTACACCTGTCTTAAATATTTCACAAATTCACAACACAACCTTTACCATTTGTTATAAAAATTATTCGAATTGTCATCAAGTTTCCATAGAATTCGTGAACGCAACCTGTATAACAGAAATCGTTGGGAATGTGTGTCTAACATCTTCCCACTAACAGTCATGTGTTGATTGTAATGGTGTGCCAAGCATCATAATTTTTTCGCCTAGTAGGTCGATGTAGTATATTGTACTTACGTGTGGGCCGACACAAAGACTTACCAGTTCTCCGAACCAATCAGGAACTAGATATTAGGCTATGGACTGGTTCAGGATGGTTAACCCTTACAGAACCTGATTGCACTTGGCTTACATTGAATTTCCCTCCAGTGAAATTGCCTGTTTTATATGAAGATAAAGTTGTTTGAATAATACAGCCAATTGTCTGGGAGGATTGTGATTGTGTATATCTATGAAACACAAGAGTGGGAAAAGTCACAGAAGGAAGAACTACATTGACACACAATGAACACCTACCGATATTCGCCGAATACTTGTATTCTATCGCAGTATAGTCAAATATTGTAGTGTTGGTCATGCAATCTATTCATAAAATAAACTTTGTTGAATTCCATATTAAACTGGAGAAGGAAAAATAATCGCAACTGAAATGCCTCTGTATGTATAAAATTGTCAAATTATGGCTTTCTGCATTTCGGTGAAGGTTAGCGAGGTGAATCAGAACGACAAGAGGAACCACTCCTAAGAGAGGACAATTTTCAATCACACCCTCATCCACTTTCTAGAAGAATTTGTATCATGAATTGCTAACGCAATCTTTGTTTATGTGTATGCAAGTTGTTAGCATAGCATATTGGGATTTCGACTGAATTTTTCATCATTATCGATGATTGTTCCAACCAGGCATATCCTCTCCAAACAGACTACTAATCGACCGCGAGACTATACCCAATCCACAGTACTGTGTCGTTGACTTGATGTCCCTACCGTATTCACAAGTGAATCTGGCTTATCACAAGGATTCTCCGAGCACACCTAATTGAGAAGTACCAAGTGATGAAAAAACGAACAAAATTGCTCTCCTTGTTTGTTCACTGGATTAACTACTAACGTGTATCCTCTCAAAGTGGTCGGAGAAACTTGGAGGTCCTAACATGAAAATTACGGTCATTATTCGTTGAAAATTTTTTCCAAATATGTATTTCAATGGACCCATGCGTGTGTGTCGCATTGAAAGACTTCCTTTTGTCATCATGATTTTCTGGTAGTTTGGAAAATATAATCCTACACTTCATCGTACTCAGAAAACGTCACCCGTGTAAAGAAAACAGAAGAAGGCCAACTGACCACTGTTTTGCTTTGCGTTGCTTACGTTCTATCTCAACCACTTTACGATTGGTCAACAAAAATAAACGATTGAGTTTTATCTTTTTACGTACCTCTTACTAGGTTAGTATTAAAATAAATATGCGCCAATCGTAGATATGATGGTTCCGCACGAAGATGGCATTATGTAACACAGTTCCAGTCATATCATGAATAAGTGAATTAGAAATTGACACCTCTGTGTGAAACTTGGATGGTTTGTTATTGTTTTGCGTATTCAGTATGTTTTCATATCTGGTTTGGAGATCCATACAGACAAAGAGAAGGTATGGAACTTTGGTCGTTCCATGCTGACTACTCGTTAGTATATGGTCATCTGATTAGGGGCTTATGTAGCCCGTCATGCCACTGCCAAACATGCTCCGCAAATGCTACGTAGGTAGTGTCCTTTGTGAAACCAAACAACTATGACGCTCAGCCCAATGTAGAAGAATGCGATTGTGTACCTAGCAACAAAGCTGACGGTCAACGCGGGAGATGCCAGTAGAATTATCCTCCCAGGGATAGCTCGAGTTGCCGACAAGGTTGGTCAAGGCTGTTTCAGCACCAGAAGATTTGAGCTGATCGACACAAACACACTGACATTTTCGTAGTGGCATCATTAACCAAGTAACAAAGCGGTCAGAGTATGACAACACCAAAAAACTATAACAAAAACGAGTAAATGTGAAAGCATATGAACAAACATAAACGATAGACCTATTGATAAAACGGAACGACTCAATGACGAGTTGAATTCCGCTGGATTGAAAAGGTCATCACACTAAACGGTCATAGTTCCGGCGGATAGTATCAGATGACATCAGATGAGTAATTATCATCACCGGTGTAGAAGGTGAAATGTCGGGTGTTGGAAGGTGGACAGATAGGCAGAGCTTAAATATTTCACCATGCAACTTGTGCATCGTGTCTTGTTTGTACACACACCTCATACTGTGGTGGATTGCCAGGTCGGGGGTGCGAGTTTTCGAACGCTCGGCCGAATACCTCAACGTGGGGGGAGTTACGTTCGAAAACCTGNGGACAATAAAGATTGTGCTTTGTTGGACGCCTTCTCGCTACAATACGCATGAAATGTATGTGCACTATAACGATGTGGCACATTCTGACAGGATCCTCGAGAACCATATTAGCTACTATTCCGGAAGACCGATGTTTCTGATGAGTAGAATACAAGTGATGGAAAATATGTTTCTGATATAGCCTCATCTTGCTTTCAAAGCTATACAACACATTAAAAAATCGGCCATATTCAAAGCGTGTTAATGATCAAAATTTATATTTGTGAACGCCAGTTGCATGCTAACCGCCTCCATATCGATCAGGTCAGATAATCAATGGCCAACGCAGCCAGAATGATTACACAAAAGATTCCGACCTAACAAGATTGGGAAACGTCATAAAATGCCAACAGACACAGCAGTAGCCAACGTTCGCTGGAAAAAAAAGAATTCCGCTTCATTCTCTGGATTTCTATAGGGAGGGAAGAATGATAGATCCGTGTCCAGCAGATGATCGTTGACAGTCATAATCTACAACGATAGTTGTAATCGAATTATTTTGACCCGTCCCGATCTATGCTCGATAATTTTTGATTTCTCCAGGCAAGTGCTGAGTTGTACTATCCATATGGTGTGTCGGACAACCACAAACGAACAGACAATTAGCACGTGGACTGAAACCTCAGCCTCAAAAGTTACTATGGTCAGCGGAGAACCTGCGAAAAAAATAATCCAGCAGGTTGCACTGAAAAATTTTGCAAGGGAATTTTCGAGACGACGCTTTGGAGATTCTGCATGGAATCGGGCGTTTCATCAAACTGTTGAGTTCCTTCTGAAAACTGAACCATTTTCATTGGTTTGAACACTGAATTCTCCGAATAGTCATCCTCATATAAGTCGCAGGCTGCAAAACTGATGTCCGAGATCCAGTGCGTCTGCTGAACAGATATTTCTGGCTGTACTCACCAAACATTCGTTCATGTTTGAAACAGTTATTTCCCTTCATAAGTTCGAACAAAACAGAACGTGAAACTGTTAGATACATACATTTCGTAGTGACTGGTCAACACCAAATTTACAATAACATGGATCGGGTATTTTGTAACAAACAATTCAGGAGGTTGGTATTCAGTAAGTGGGTGAAGATAAGTCACTATGTCCAAGGGAGTGTCAAGTTCACGAACAGCTGTTTCTGAATTTAGTTCCCTTTAGACGTTTGAACAAAACAGCTAAAACACGGTCCATTACAAATTTGTTACTGACCGGTCAACACGAAATGCTTGCATCTACCAATTTTCATGATTCAACTCTTTTGTTCAAACTTGCCCGTGCTGTTTAAACTCACCGTGAATGAAACTGCGCTGGCCCGACCGGGTGTCCTTACAAAAAACAGACTGTTTCAGACTTCGGTCAGTTCTTCTATTCAGGAAAAAGTCGGAAGAAATGGATTGTGTATTCTGTTCCCAATTCTTATGAAAAATTCATCAGTAGATGTGCGCAGTTAAACTCATTTTAACTGTCAGCTGTTTTGATAGTCAAACTTTTGATAACAGCGACGGAACACTCATAGAATAGACGCTTACTGTGAGCGCGCGTGAATCGATCAATTTTTGCCTGCTCAGTCACTCATTTTTGACCATTCACGCATGGTATACGGCATACGATTAGTCGGGTGGAGGTGAGGGAAGAATGGAGGCGCATGAAATCCACGAATAATCACATGAATAATTCTGGATGCTGGCAGGCGTGTGTAAAAGCGTGTTCAAAAGCGCAAATATTTCAGATCAAAGTCATACTGTTCCGAATCTCAGGCATATGAGTTAAATAGTGCCAGTTGTCAGCGGTCTTTGTTTGTTCCCCCAAAGCAATGATTTCATGAACTAACGTAAAATATTGCCGAGAATCATCTGCTCTGCAACAAAAGTATTCACATTTCCAGAACGAATTCACGATTATTTCCTCTCCCAATGCTTGTCGTTCTCCACACGGTAATTGGGGTCTGACATTTCTGATTTCATTTATCAGCACTGTGTTTTCGATGGGATTTTTTGGTCGGAGGTAATACAATAGGATTTGAGTAGAATGGAGTAAGACATGACTAGATGAATATTGACTGTGTATCGAAATTCAGACAAGTTTTCTTTACGATTCTACCAACTGAGGCAACAAGAAAATCACAAAAATTGCAGAAGTTTCTTTCCCAGATATCTGTGCCGATCGTTTCAGGATGAGAGAAATAGTTGATAAGTTTGGCAAGGGATTCGTTTCCGAGTCCCATCGACAGTCATTGTGATAAGGCTGTGATAGAAAATGTTACAATCCGGCCACACTGGTTAACAAACCACCAGAAAAGAAACTCTATCCATAGCGGTTACCAGGTCCAGCTTTGTTGTGGCCCGTTGGTCGTTGGACGTGTACAATGGACCGCTACTGTTGCATCGCCTTATGACCACATCATACCACAGACACTGTATGACCTCAGGTTTCCCTAATGAGTGTACTGAGCAGCTAGTGACCAAATTCACCGAGGTGATTCACTCGGCATAGTGCATGAGTCTCGTGAACACGTTCTGTTCGAAAGTGTCAACAAGAAAACCTTTCAGTTTCATCGAGAGTGTGCATTCTTGCTACTTTTTCGAAAAACGGATGACTCAATAAACAAGATGACGAATTTACTATTATAAAGCACAAAGCTCTCAAAAAATTCTTTCGCGCCCTGACTGAAAAAATGCACTCGAAAACAGGTGAATATTCTTCCAGACAGCAGTTTGTTGTAGTCAGGACGGTATTCTAATAGACCATATTACATCCCCCTTTGTTTTAATGAAGGTATGCGATTGGAGACTATTGATCGTGACTTTCATTTTGATTCACAAGAAAACTTTCCAAGGGACTGAAATCGGGTAACCCCGAAAGAGTGAGTTTTTGCTGACCGGTTCGGTGCTGTGAATAAAACTTGTCTAGCCAGCTAAAAATCGAATTCATAAATAAAGTCAGTGGAACATCCCGTTAGAAATGAACTCAACTTTGTTGTTCAAACTCAAATATTAAAAAACGCTCGTGAAGGAATCCCGAAAAGAATTTCAACTTCAAAATGTTACATGTGCTGTATCACCGAAGCAATGTCTTCTCAACGGCGGTGGATCATAGACTTCGATCCACTTGATGTTCTGATATACTTTCTCATTATAAAGTTCTTCAACGAATTGATTCCAGATGTGCGCATATGGGTATGCAGTAGTTTGGTGTGACAAGCTACACGACCGAACGAACCTCAGGTGGATAAATACATATACTTAAGAACACGATACTCGGAACTATTTGAGTAAACCACGGGTGCGCAAATAACTGTCGAGCCAGATTACCGAAGGTAAGTTAGAGGACTGGACGCACTGGCAGCTCAACACTTATGTTACTAACAATTCCGTCGATCGCATAATTTCGCTGGATTATGAGGTGAACTGCACAACAGCTTCATAGTTTAATTTACTGGTCTCTTTTTCTAGGTCGCTGACTTATTTGTTAGGTTGTGTGAACAAGAAAAGATCCACACATATATACGCTGCGAAGGTAAATAAGAATACTACCTAACCGCCTTCTCAATCCCATCGCTGGATTAACCTCAGGACAAGCGATGGCTCAGACACCGCGTTACCACAAAGTACTCTGACGTAGTGACGTTTCACTTCATGTGTTCAGTGGTGACCGGAGAAAGAGAAACGCTGAACCTGGTCACCACTTCTTATCCTGCTCTTTTGAGACCAACGTGCGACCGTTTTCTTTTCTCCTACACCATACCGTTGTGCTGTGGAAGCTATTGGACCTTCGTGCCTGGACTCCCAATCTTACCTGTGGCCTATTTCACTCAGTGTGTACGAAGACGGATGGCAAATTCTAACTCGAAAGAATGTAATTTTCACACTGTCTAAAATTAATTGCTGCATTCTGAGATAGTTTACATGACTGGCTTTTTGATTAATGCGCGCTGCCATCATGTGCCACCAACTGATGGTAGCTTACTGCAAAAAGTAGGACCACCTACCATTCACGAAACCATCAGTCCAACTGTTAGACTGATTCCGCCATAGTCGTATGGAATAAATCGCCTTGAACAAGACCATAGGAGGATGCGTTACAACTGCGCGCTGTGATGCCTAGACAACAGATATTCAGTAATTTCAAAATATGTTCTGGTTTTAGGGCGCTTCAATTTTACTCGGCAACTTTGTCGCTCACGCACAATTAAGTTAGACAGAATCGTTTTGAAGTGTGTAGAGCCAGAAAGGGTTAGAATTAGACAGTTACTAATATCTGCTGAATAGAAAACTATGCACTCGTTGGTAACATATTACGTGGAGCGTGACAATCTCAAACTCCCATAAGAATTCTACTGGCATGAATTTAACTCACACAAGCAGGTGCACTCTGATGACATACTGAAAGCCCTACGATTACAGTCGCACTATGTGTGGGCTCAGTTACTTTACAGCCTTTGGACGTAGAGTGAGCGGACTGCCAACTAACGGGACTCAATCAATGTCTGCTAAGTAAAACTCATCTGACTGCATGACAAAGGATGGCATAAGTAGAGTGACTGAGAGGCGCTGTACGTGGAGATAAACTATGTAAAGTCAAATAGCTTGTACAGACTGCTGAGCTTCAATTAATTCCGTCGTAGCGAAATATTCCGAGTATAAAAGCAGGTGGTTGGATGTTTACGATGCTGTTCATTAGTCTTTCTCTACTGGATGTTATATATATGTATGGGATAATATCGTAATAGACGGAGAAAGTGGTCTGGTAGATTTAAGTAGCTGCAATACGGTGGAATTAAACTTACATTTTTGTATGTTTATTGTCCCAAGTAAGCAGAATATGGTTTTAAATAATGTAAGATGAAAACGTTCCATCGCACTGCTCCAAGTTAGTAAATCATTTTAAGTAATTATATGGAGTTGTATCTTATCCGTGGACATCAGGCTCGAAAATGTCTGGGGAAATATGATGGGATAATGACAGCTGCGGGATGCCTCCATTAAGTTTATGATATTAAATGCTCAGAGATGAAAAACTATATAGACATATCCAAGAATCTTAGCAAGAAGACACGTGAAACTGTGGACAGCAAATTCGAAAGGGCATGAAATGCTCTGAGTGCTACAGACGTCATTGACGTGAATATTTTTTCAGGTTGGATAGAAAGAAGCCTCTTCTTCACTGTTGTGCTACTCACGAGATTTGTCACTTTCCACAGTTAAGTCTAGACCTTGGTAATTCTGCGCTAGACTGCACCTAACTGAACAGGCCTGTGTAGTCCTTGGTGCTCGTCACCTGGCGTTGTACCAGTAGCTCACATGAACTCGTTTCCCTGAGAGTTAAACATTATTTTCCTCTTGATGACTTTAAGCGCATCGCATGTCTGGTGAAAGAAATGATTAGACAGCTACCGAGTGGCCCGCTGAAAGCATTTAAAGGGCAATTTTCAGAGACTGGCAGAACCACTGCAGGGAAATGGAAGTAGTAACATCTTCCAACCAAAGAAATGAGGTGCTAATTTGGAGGCGAGAGGAGTGCGACTGCTGACACATACTTCAGTCAGCTTAAACCACGCAGATAACATTAACTCCAACGCTGTTTCAACTCAGTACTTTTACAGAGACACCCCAACTGCGATCAAAGAAAATCCTATTGTCAGATTATGTGCCAGGTTGTCACATCATGCTATCTACGGAAGCCAGGGCCTGGCTTCTGCGGTTACGCACGGAATTGTTCGGGACTGATCAGTCCACCTTCCAGTTACACATGAGATGATGTACCATAGTGTGATGACGTACAAGGAATCAAACCCACAATCTGGTCTTTTCAGTCCATGACGCGTCCATTCAAACGTTGGATGCAAGTTTACAGAATAAGAAACGAGCCAGTACTTACAGAACCGAACAAACAACAATTCGCCATACATCTACCGTGAGATAAGAATTTTAGACGTCAGAAGGTGTTCGAACCTCAGTCTGACCGCGTAGGTCGTCAGATCTTAATCGAGCTGAGATTGGTTATGTCGCATTTTTGAAGGTGATCTTCAAACTTAAAGCCTATCCTGTCTGCTGGATTTCCTCACACTACATAGCGTGCACTGCCTCAACCTTCCACAGAAGACTATGTCAAAAAGTGTTCTGCGAAGAGTGAACACTTATCAATTGCAACGATACAGTCAACAAACGTGCTAACCGAGGAAGGATGGGAAACTCTCTTTCTGATAGAGCAAGTTGAGATTGACAAACTTGATGATTATTGACATAAACGGACATATCATACCAGGTGGAACCTTTGATCGGACGGTGTACACACACTTGGTGAGTGGTAAGTTCTATGAATCAGAATTTTTTTTCGGGCAGTGTTCAGCGGATCATAACCTCGTGGGCAGTATTCACAGTTGTCAGCCTGTTTCAGCCATCGGCAACGGTATGGGTAGGTTTATCTATTCCAAGACCAATCCAACTAACCGGAGAGCAATCCTCCGAGCGTCCGCCTTATGGCTTCTTTGTGTTTAGTTACTGTCATTTACGCCAGCATTCAGCTGTACGAAACAAATTGCATTCATCCCGTAGATCAATGAATGTTGATCAGACAGACTCAGTCAAATGTGAATAGGCTAATTTGCGAGACCATGTGGAAGTCTATTCCAATTTTACACCAGTGATTTTCAGACAAGCACGCGCTGCTCAACTAAGCTGTCCACAATCACATTTACTCCACCGTTCACTCCTGGGCAAACATTTCCATCCGCAAATTTATAATTACTTTTTCACTCTCATAGTTCATCGGGGATAAGAACGTAAATAGTTTTTCAGGTCAAATTTACGGTTTATGATAAAATTACCTACCAAAGTGGTTAATCAAGACGACTGGAAGTCATACGTTGCGAAATGCAAGCATTTCGATTATTCTTATCCGTCGCCTATATAAGGTAGTCGATTAGGTACACGACGACAAAACAATGAAATGAACAAACACCACATGGGTGTAAGCAGGATTCATCGCCAAGCTAACGAAATCGATTGCACCAGCACGTCTTATCAACTATGGGCCTGTTCATATGTTGGCCCGCGTTGAGTCAGTTTGCACCAGCCACCTGAGGTTGTATTTCGCCTTTTTATGTAATAAGTTTTGGTCTGTTCTGCCAATGTAAGAGTCACCGCAATTGCAAGTGAACTGGTAGATGCCGTGTGAGGCAGGGTATTCTGAGAAGAAACCAACGGGTCGGTGGAGACATCCTGCGGATATGAAGCAACAAACGCAACTCTGTTACGGGATACGCAAGGTCAATGGCAGACTTTAACTTTCGATCTATATCGGTATTATCATGGTGTGTGGTCAACTCAACTCACCATCACCTTGTTGGTTTGCTGTTTCGGACCCTTAGACCAGCACGCTCCGGACTCAATACATCTGACGTCAAGGATACATTTCACTCTGTCAACGTTGTCTCAGATATCACTTAGACACTGGGTAATGTCACCCTTTGATATCCAGTTGCCATTGTTTGCAAATGCTCCTATCGATGAAATGATTGGTGTTACTCATGATTATGTAAATACACATAATCTGCAACCTAGAATTCCTCCAGGTGAGCCAATCAAATTGTTCTATCTTTGTAGTCGCAACGTACAATTTCTCTCTGTCGGAACGTGTTATACATAAGTAGATAGAGTAGCGGTGTGCAGCTCACTAAGCCCCATATTAGCAGAAGTATTATTAGATTATTTAGGATGGCAGGCGTTACGCGAAATACAAATCAATTTCTATAAAAGGTGTGTAGATGACGTATCACTTGTTACTTCATCCAAAGATGAAGTGCCTCAATTACACGCTAAAATGAATTCCTTACATAGGAACAATAAATTGACTTTTGAAAATCAGATAGACGGAAAAATGCCTTTCCTAGACGTCCTGCTGATTAGAGGAGCAAACGGCTGGTTAGCTAGTAGCATATACCGCAAAGCACCGGGTTAGGTCAGTACCTTCATTTTAAAAAGCTTCGTGCCTATGCTCCACAAACGCGAGATTGTGAGCACATTACTCCGTAGAATGTATCAACGTGTTGCAATTGGCAAGTTAAAAGACAACGACCAACTCTTACAAGCAACATTGTTGGATGATGATTACCCTTCACTTGTTATTGATAAATACGCTGAGCTGATTGGTCCGAAACCGATTATCACAACCACACAATAAAGATACGTTCATTTTCTTTTATCTGTCCGTCAAGCGGACATGAAACGACTCAAAATCGGTGTTTATTGAACAGACGACACCGACACCATAGAAGCTATGTCCACTTATGGCATGCCCAGGGATTCACTAGAATAAAACGACTTGTGGAATACTGTATTGTTGGTTTATATTTAAAACAAGTTCTTCGCGCATTTGAAGTGTTGTCAACACCAGTACGAATGGATAACAACTGTTTTCCTAAATACAAGGTAGTCGTTCCACACAATCCGTCTGCTTTGCCGAACATGTTTGGTTAATTCGGTCATCACATTTAGTGTAGTTTCACATTCGCTTACTCTGTACTCAGAACAATTTACGTCTGAACACAGTGAATTGGACCAACTTTACTCTTTGTAACTCCGCGCAGCATGTATTCCCAGTGTTTGTACACCTCAGCATAGCCACATTCATGTATGAAACTAATGTAGAACTCCTTCGAGTTTTATCGTTTGAATATCCCAACTCCTCCCAAACTTAATGGGAACCGATTTCGAAAAATGTAGGTTTCGCTTGGATTCGGACCGGAAGCAGAACAGCCTGCCCAATCACGACAAGTGCTCTGCTAGTCAACCTATGAAGCCACTCCAAAAGCTTAGAAATTTTACTCTTTGAATTCAGCCACCTGTCAAACTCACTGAACGAAACGGAATCCACTAATTGACCCAGCAGATTGACCGTCCGAACTTTGCTGTCACTGAGCTCCGATCAAGTTGTAACGAAACACATCCGCCAGGCTCTTCGCTAATTTATGGGAGATCTGTATGCCTCCGAACAAATGAATAGATTCGATTAGATTCGATTTTGTTCACTACATAGCTAAACTCAACGGTGTACCGGATATTCTATCTGACAGTTGTGTACTTGAAGACACGATCCTTTGCACTTGACGCAATAATTTTGTGCCTTTTATGGTTATATTGGCCGCCCAGTCAGGTTCCCCATCACCTGGCTGGCCGTCATCGAGTTCTTTGGCCATCTGTCGACACCACATCAATAAACGAAATCAAATTGGCTGAACAAGCGAACATTTAATTCAGCTATCGTAACACCAACTGATGAAAAACTCCCACTGAAGTAGTTTACCATCGATCTCCACGCAAGATTGGAAGTTATCAGTTCTATCGCCCTGAGGTTACTCAGCGACCTCGAGAATGGGTCTATGCGGTAAATCATTATAAAAAGGCTGTTATCTAAACCTTTAAATGTACATCACACCATATGTGCAGAAACAAATGCCATGTATAAACATTTACATTCTCCCACCTCTTACTGATCTTACCACCATCGAACACTGACACGAAATTTTCACCAAGCAACTTCCGGATGCACCAGACCGATGTATTTTGAAGACATGAACATCAGTCGAATGTCACGAGCTTTCCTAGTTTCTCTGAGGATTTGAGCTGTCTATGGACACAATGCTTCGTCTTTGCTGGATCAACATTTGTTCAGACAAATCATACAGCCACTCTTGTAGGAGTAGTGTGTGTTATGGCAATGGGGGCGTCGGTAAGTAAACTACTCAGGATCTGGGCTACAGAAACCTTGTCAACTGACGGAGGTTTCTCATCAATTGTTTCCCAACTAAGCAACGTTACTGTGCGCTTATTTTTCCCCGCATGGCAGTCAAGACTTTTCTATGTTTTACTGCAATGAATTTCTAGTATAAACTGGTTTTTCCAAAAATAAGCAAAGTAGCTTTTTTAGACGAGATGCAAAGATGGCAGGTTCCGAAACAACTGATCGGGGGTAATTTTGAGCATACCCATTATTTCTTGTGGGCGGCATAATTAACAGCACTTATAACGCACTAATTCAACTCCTACCCTTTGTACAATCTAGGGAATCATCCTTTCGGGGTTTCACTTGTTTCTTTGTTCAACCGACTGGTCGAATTTGTGACGTTTTCGTGGATGATGGTGTAAATCATGGGAACCCGTCCGTGTTTTTCCCACATTTTTTAACCACGTGGCTTTTTTCTTACCATCGAACTTGAGATCCACCATCACAGAGGCATTAGCAACGGTGGCACTGTGGATCAAATCTACCTCTGAGAAAACTTATCAAATGGTTTCCTGATATACTCAACGCAGTTATGTTACTTTGACTTGCTCAGTTTTCGTCTATCCGAACACATCCTGCAGCACATAACCTTTAAAATTAACAGATTTTGTGAACAGCACAACGAACCTTCGTTTTCCGTATAAACACAAAAAAACCTATCACGATTACGTTTGTACATCGATTCGGAGAAAGTTTAGACTAACCAGTTAACCGTGCAATGAACTACCTGTGAGAAAATAGGTGACCTTTGTGTGACCGCGAGTGTGTAGAAACGTCTGTAGCTAATTTGAAAACCTACCGAATATTAAACGTGTTAAATAGCAGGATCCAACTTGGAAAAGGAGAAACAACCGAGTTGTGACACGAGGTTTACGAGAACAGATTAAAAACAGTTGTACGTAAATAACCTGAATGTACTGAACATTTATGAGGTTTACCTCAAGTTTATCAATCAGACCAACAATCAGAGAAGACCAAATGGTGTGTCAGACGTCGACCGACAGCATGGTTCGGTCACCCGTTCAAACTGGTACATAGTTTACGATGACTTCACTTTAATGAGCCACTTGGCATCCTAAAACTCCTGTAAAATGTCGTCTTAATTTGCAAGTTTGTTCTGCTTACGTTTCGATGAAGCATTCGGCGGTTTGCTATCGTTGAGCACACGGAATTCACTGGACATTCCGGAATCTGTGATCGTATAATCCATCCGATCTTTCTGATCGCTCACAACACTTGTCACGCCAAGCTGCAATAGACGGTTTATTTCGGGTCTGAACTTACCAAGTACGGTTTTAAGAATCACTTGTACTAGTAATACAAGTGGGACTGAATCCGGGTCACCGATAATCAGACGATTATCAGTTTCGAGATGAAAACACTTATAATCAAAGATATCGGCACATTCATTGGATGATGTGAATTCAGAGGATATGCGTGGCGTATTACTCGATTTTTTAGAAGTCAACCCAGTAAGGTCTTTTCTCTCAGGACCTCGGTACTACCAGTTGAACTCAACTAAGTTCAACTTGTTTATCTTCGTTCAACTAGTAAAATTTAAATTCTGATGAGTCCGTGAACGACTTAATAATGTGTAGAGATTGGATAGTGATAAGTCATGATTCGGCGCCAGAGGGGCACTTGCAATGATCATCACCACTCTACACAAACCAAATTCAGCGTGCCACAAAATCCACCGAAGTTCTCAGGTCTGTCACGTACACTGTTGACTGCCTTTGTCACAAAAATAAACAGTGACCGGCAAAATGTCCCCCATCAATAAAAGTTCGGTAATTTTCAGCGAATCAAATCGAACCTCACTCAAATTTGAATGAATTCTTCGCATTTCGATGCAGCCTATTTTGGAAAGAAAGCACGAGACTGTAGTTCTGTTCTTAATGGAGTAAGTAGTGCATAAGTAGTGCTTATCCTCTTCCAGACCGGAAGTCGCACTTCAACACACATTTATAGAACTGGTGTGTTAACCAAAACCCCAGTACCTTCACATTTAACGTGACCGAATAATCATATCCAAATAGTCTGCTACAACATTGTGTGAACAGTGCATAGCTAGCACGATCCTCTCGGAGCTATAACATAATTACTCCAGCCATTTTAGTCATCTCTATAATCAGGAATTGTCGGCTGGTTTGGGGCTATCGATTGCACTAAACCAACTAAGCATGATTTAAAATATGCTTATTGTAAGGTTACTGGGGTTGTGCTTAACAAGCTAATCTCAAAACACGAGGGTTGGAGTGTGAATTCCGGGCTGGACGACAATATACACTACTAATGAAGGCTGATAAGAGCAAAACTCGAGTCTAGAGCTTTCTTTCAAAATGTGCTAGCAAAATGGTTTATGCAACTCCGAAGTCTCTGTTCAAACGTTTCAACGTTTCAATTCTTCTGAATTGTGGGGAGCTCATTACTAGGGTTGACAGATGAATGATGGACTGATTGAATCCAGTAACTCAACGAGTTTTACTAACTAATCAGAGGACTGGCAAATGTACTTCCGAAGCCTGAACGAAACGCGATTAATCGTGTTCATCAGCTCACGCCTTATTGGTTCAGATTTTTAGTGAATGATTTGCAGAACCCCGATCTATATACAGTGAACTAAGTCGAACGGCCAATCACTGCAAACACGCTTGTATAACAATGCATAATTTTGGCGATTACCCCCTGGAAATCTTACAGCAACCACTGTCCGTGTGATTCGCTCGAATTCACCAGTATTGAGTGTGTGTCCACTAACATAGCTGCACTTTTTCCGAGTGATGCCATGAAAATGGTCTGCAAAATTGTTTTTCACGTCTTGATAAATCTGTCAAGAATTTAGCATTCTACTTCTTTCGTTTCTACAAGCATCAGCTCCTCTGAATTCGGTGTGCATTTGGCATAGCAAACCGACCACATTATATTCACCTGCTTGCAGTTTACAATCAACTTCATTTATTCATACTCCATGTTATAAACCCATATCGCTCGAAGAAATTGGTTGTTTTAATTACAATGCTCCAGTGAACGAACTGTGACTCAGACAGGACGGGAGAAAAATCAGGATTTGCGATGATTGGTTATGCTGCTCATTAGTCGGTTTGTCATAAAGCTAGCGGTCACAATTACTATAACTAGTCCCCCAACCGCTATACAACACTGTCAGTAGAAATGGAGGACAACACTTGTTCATCTTCAGTAGTGTACAAATTTGCATGTCGGCTTAGCCAAAACATTTCACTTGTGTTTGTTCAGCATCAGGTAACTGAATGTTGCTTTCCTAAGTTCCCTGATATAATACACCTCAGTGAGTGACACATCGACTGACTGAGAATCGTCAACCATACTCGGTGAACGTACTATGATGTTATCAGTGTGTGATCGGGAGAAAAACATTGGAATCAAAACACTTGCTTTCGAAAACTGCTGTGCATACAGTACATCAAACATACATTACATGTATAGTTTCGTTGTGAGGTCCTCATAAAAAAGCCAGTTTCTTACAAGGATGGCTTTTGTCATCACACAAAGTAGTTATAACCGAAACAGGGTGAAATGCCCTGCACAGAGACGGTCTCCCTAAAATGACTTATCGATCCAGCGGAGTATAGAATGCTAATCGATTTCGCTTGCCATGATGCTGACCATGAGAATGTAGTTCAAAAGTACTTACTGATGGGATACACAATTAAAACGCAGGCTGCAAAGGGACATAACATTAGAGTTCTAAAGAATTAAACGACATTAGCGAAACGGGAAGCAGAAACACATTTGGTTCTACCAGCCTTAACTACGAAAAGGCACATGCAAATTACAGCCATCTGGAAACTACACCGGTAGACAAAGCTGAATGGGGTGGCTGTATATGGTGCTATCACCTATGCAACGTGCATCCATGTTAATCTGCGCTTAGCTGGCCCAGTCGCTATCTCTGACATTGTAGGCTATGCCGCCAGTTCTCCGTCGAACATCTCAGTACTGTACTGGTAATTGTTGTTTCCACCTTGGTGTACAACGTTTAGGACAGATCATCGCATCACTGAGTCCGGCCGCTCCCTCATGGTATTGCATATGTTTGTAGTTGAAATCAGCATGGCCAGAGACCAGCTGCTTACTTCTTTATGGCAAACCAGCGCAACAGTAGAAATGTTTTAGATGACCTTAACATATTTCACTTGCTCCTGACCAAGCTAAGGTAAAGGGGTATGTGGATATTTTCAACCATCAGGTCAGTGATTATTTTTATACCTCACTCGTTGACTGCGTTTCGAAAATCCGAATCGATCAAGAAGACAGTCCGATTTGTGTGTTTGACAGCTGATTCACACAAAAGTATAACTTCATCGGGTCCTTCACTCATTCTGGAAGCAACACATTTTTCCTGTGAAGAGTGAAATAAGTATTGCCAGAATCAAAAAGGCTGAATCGTTCAGACTCATATGGACTCAACTGAAACTTGGCAGGGCAAAATTACTATATGCCCTTGAGATGTGGAGTATTCTATGGATTCGATGGTATAACAGCGTCAGGAAAGAAAGAAAAATGTCTTTGTGTATTCATCAAAACCAATAAGGTGAGGTGGACGCAAGCAAGCAGAACCAGTTCATAAAAAGAAGAAAGGAGAACCTATTTATAACGGATTGTCTCTTTAATGAGAACCCGTTCGATGCTGTTCGGAAATCGGGCATGGAGGCATTTCTTGCGTATTTCAGTTGAGTATTTTCATTCTCAAAACAGTGTTGTATCAAGCATCCAGTGAGACCACGAGTGTTTGGCATGTTAATTTCGGTGAATGAACAAATATATGCCATAAAATATGCCCGCCTCTGAGTAAACCACACTTTTCTACTGCGTGTTGTCAAACAGGAATTTGGTTGCAGTTGTGGAACAGTTTCACGGATAAAGCTGTTCTAAAAATGGGCCGATCATACTTTTACACAGCAGTGATACAGACGGCATACTGAGACAAGTGCTGAATACAGAAAGCAAATGTACATTTAGTCTCAGAGATAAGGGTCATGTACTGCATAGAGTACATTGTTCAGAAAAATTGTGCCTAGCGTAAAACGTCCCATAGTTTACTGAGTGGCTTCAACAATATAATTATGATGATACAGAGGAGTTTGATGCGGGAGATCATGTGTATATTCTGCACTAATATTGATTTCACTAACACAGAGCACAACATCTCCCCACTGAATACAGCATCCAAGCTGCAATCTCTGAATGTCGGAACTATAACAGCATACAAGATAAGGTCTAGAAAGTGTTTCCCGCCTTATGTCTCTATTGTGAATTCGTGGATATTACCAACACAATGCAGTCAGCTCATCCGAACACGTTTAACCTTGACGTGTATGTTCAATTAATATGACTTTAGTTAGTTGGTTATCGCTGTTGGCCTGCTGGTCGATGATAGCCGAAATATGGGACGTGGAAACGCACAGGCAAGACCACGAAGATGTTAGCATTGTAGACCGTGATTAGAGCCCCTGTGCCTTGCACGTCAGTCCGGTCACATTGTTATCATGGAATCAAATTTAAAACTAAGAGCAGTTACCTACAAAACCGAGATGAACGATCGGATTCACGGAGGGGTCACGTGGTTGACCCGATCAGTTTGTTAACCGTGTTGTTGCATAATCAGAAATCGAGTTTTGGATGGCCGAGAGAATCCACGGGAGTCAATGTTATTTCGTTGTCAACCCTTGACCAGAAATGACATGTTTTACTGTATGCGACCAGTGATAACAAACAAACCGTCAGTATTTCGTACTGTATATGTGTGACCAGTTTGTTCTCACTAGTAAAGTGAAATTCAATCTGAAATCGTTAATGAGCAATAGAAATACCGCCGTTCTACCATATGGTGAAAGTATTGTCTTACTAAGTGGAAGTGACTTGATCAAATGATCACGATCTTCTCAGCCATCAAACTCTCTTTATGAAATCGCATGAAAATCAAGATCCAGTCAAATTCTCAAGTAACAAACTGAACCAAAAGTTATTCATATTCAAAAACAGACAAGATCAGTGAGAGCATTTCTGGTGGAACTTGAATCTACTAAGAATCCCACTCCAAAATTCTATGAGATACAGATTATTCACAAAAAAACACTGGAGACCGGTTTTTTCAACCAGGTAAGATCCAGCCTCCAAACAAGCAAGATCCCTCAACAGACAATTTCAGACACTGAGCAGAAATCACCCTCGTACATACACAGTGCCCGACTTCCTCAGAGGTGCACCGGACCTTAAGTGTGACAAGTCGGAAGCCATGGCACCGTTCGGTGTTCTTTTGATGTCCATATACATCTTGAGCAAACCGGCAAATATGCTACAGGTCAACGTGCAATAAAGGACCATATCAAGCTGAGCAACACGCCGAATAGCAGGTGATGTAACTTCAGCTTAAGAACCAATAACTTTGCGCATCTGTCTCCTTGGTCAATTTACGTCAAGCAAGGGACGGTTTGCAAAACTGCTGGACTAGTCGTAATAAAATGGTCATCTACCAGAAAGGTAAATGTTGGTTTGCCATCTGGATGTAACTCTTTAACAAACGTTCCCAAATCAGTGACACTGCAGACAGGAACATGCGCATCAGAACAGTTATTGGTGGCTGTTTAGAGAACTATTAAACATTTGAGCGGAATGGTTTATGACTGCGGCAAAACAGTGCATTTTAACATTCAAGCATGATGGACATCCTCGTCTGTTTTACGAAGGCAAGAAGCATGTTTGTACCATTTGATTCACAGACAGGAGCATGAAAAAATGTGACCATTTATAATCAGGACCAAATAACCTAAATGAAAATTTTATTGACCTCCGTCTCAGCCTGGTAACTAAACCAAATGGCACGGAATATCGGCACGGGATAATTGCTGATGAGTAGTCGGGGATTTGGTTTATTTTCAAGTTGACCATCACTCACGTTCGATCGCAGCGTTCGCATTCACATAGACTTTCCAGCCAGCCTCTTTCGAAAAGAATCACTAGACTCG
Source organism: Paragonimus westermani (assembly GCA_008508345.1). Classification (NCBI taxonomy): domain Eukaryota; kingdom Metazoa; phylum Platyhelminthes; class Trematoda; order Plagiorchiida; family Troglotrematidae; genus Paragonimus; species Paragonimus westermani. Next base: position 227,611 of record QNGE01000490.1, on the reverse strand, counting down.
AGTTTCGCTCTCATTAGAGCTCGTCAGTAGTGCATATCC